>OX451735.1:663887061-663889561 GCA_948472305.1 Vicia faba
GATAGATAGATAGATAGATAGATAGATAGATAGATAGATAGATAGATAGATAGATAGATAGATAGATAGATAGATAGATAGATAGATAGATAGATAGATAGATAGATAGATAGATAGATAGATAGATAGATAGATAGATAGATAGATAGATAGATAGATAGATAGATAGATAGATAGATAGATAGATAGATAGATAGATAGATAGATAGATAGATAGATAGATAGATAGATAGATAGATAGATAGATAGATAGATAGATAGATAGATAGATAGATAGATAGATAGATAGATAGATAGATAGATAGATAGATAGATAGATAGATAGATAGATAGATAGATAGATAGATAGATAGATAGATAGATAGATAGATAGATAGATAGATAGATAGATAGATAGATAGATAGATAGATAGATAGATAGATAGATAGATAGATAGATAGATAGATAGATAGATAGATAGATAGATAGATAGATAGATAGATAGATAGATAGATAGATAGATAGATAGATAGATAGATAGATAGATAGATAGATAGATAGATAGATAGATAGATAGATAGATAGATAGATAGATAGATAGATAGATAGATAGATAGATAGATAGATAGATAGATAGATAGATAGATAGATAGATAGATAGATAGATAGATAGATAGATAGATAGATAGATAGATAGATAGATAGATAGATAGATAGATAGATAGATAGATAGATAGATAGATAGATAGATAGATAGATAGATAGATAGATAGATAGATAGATAGATAGATAGATAGATAGATAGATAGATAGATAGATAGATAGATAGATAGATAGATAGATAGATAGATAGATAGATAGATAGATAGATAGATAGATAGATAGATAGATAGATAGATAGATAGATAGATAGATAGATAGATAGATAGATAGATAGATAGATAGATAGATAGATAGATAGATAGATAGATAGATAGATAGATAGATAGATAGATAGATAGATAGATAGATAGATAGATAGATAGATAGATAGATAGATAGATAGATAGATAGATAGATAGATAGATAGATAGATAGATAGATAGATAGATAGATAGATAGATAGATAGATAGATAGATAGATAGATAGATAGATAGATAGATAGATAGATAGATAGATAGATAGATAGATAGATAGATAGATAGATAGATAGATAGATAGATAGATAGATAGATAGATAGATAGATAGATAGATAGATAGATAGATAGATAGATAGATAGATAGATAGATAGATAGATAGATAGATAGATAGATAGATAGATAGATAGATAGATAGATAGATAGATAGATAGATAGATAGATAGATAGATAGATAGATAGATAGATAGATAGATAGATAGATAGATAGATAGATAGATAGATAGATAGATAGATAGATAGATAGATAGATAGATAGATAGATAGATAGATAGATAGATAGATAGATAGATAGATAGATAGATAGATAGATAGATAGATAGATAGATAGATAGATAGATAGATAGATAGATAGATAGATAGATAGATAGATAGATAGATAGATAGATAGATAGATAGATAGATAGATAGATAGATAGATAGATAGATAGATAGATAGATAGATAGATAGATAGATAGATAGATAGATAGATAGATAGATAGATAGATAGATAGATAGATAGATAGATAGATAGATAGATAGATAGATAGATAGATAGATAGATAGATAGATAGATAGATAGATAGATAGATAGATAGATAGATAGATAGATAGATAGATAGATAGATAGATAGATAGATAGATAGATAGATAGATAGATAGATAGATAGATAGATAGATAGATAGATAGATAGATAGATAGATAGATAGATAGATAGATAGATAGATAGATAGATAGATAGATAGATAGATAGATAGATAGATAGATAGATAGATAGATAGATAGATAGATAGATAGATAGATAGATAGATAGATAGATAGATAGATAGATAGATAGATAGATAGATAGATAGATAGATAGATAGATAGATAGATAGATAGATAGATAGATAGATAGATAGATAGATAGATAGATAGATAGATAGATAGATAGATAGATAGATAGATAGATAGATAGATAGATAGATAGATAGATAGATAGATAGATAGATAGATAGATAGATAGATAGATAGATAGATAGATAGATAGATAGATAGATAGATAGATAGATAGATAGATAGATAGATAGATAGATAGATAGATAGATAGATAGATAGATAGATAGATAGATAGATAGATAGATAGATAGATAGATAGATAGATAGATAGATAGATAGATAGATAGATAGATAGATAGATAGATAGATAGATAGATAGATAGATAGATAGATAGATAGATAGATAGATAGATAGATAGATAGATAGATAGATAGATAGATAGATAGATAGATAGATAGATAGATAGATAGATAGATAGATAGATAGATAGATAGATAGATAGATAGATAGATAGATAGATAGATAGATAGATAGATAGATA
>OX451735.1:663897061-663950057 GCA_948472305.1 Vicia faba
CCCTCTTGTCTAAAAGATCATAAGTTGCCTCGGAAAGGTTGCCTCGGATATTGTTGCCTCGGATAAATGATCTAAGACATTAGGGTTACCACTAAGACATCCTAACATTGCTTTAGTGACCGTGCGTGCCTTTCGAATTGACCCTAAAACTCCAACGACGGTGCTACCTACTCACTAATAGTGGGATAGCATTGTCTAAAGGAAACAAATACATAACGATTTTTTTTTCGAGTAGGAAGATTAGTTCTTAAGTACTTGCTCATTCCAAACAAATTTTTCACACTTACACTCCTTTATAAACAAAGTTTTCAAAAAACACTTCATTACACTCTTGAAGACAGAAGCAAGAGTTAAATCGAAGTTAAAACAAAAACTTTTCAAACCATACAAACACAAAGAAAACAATTTTGAAAATGATGAGCAAGTACCTAAGAGCCCGTAGATAACTACGGATAGAAAGGGTGCTAATACCTTCCCTTTCTATAAATCTACCCCCCGTACTCAGAAATATCTCGAAAAAGGAATTTTTCTGGGCTTTTTTCCTTTCCTTGTTGGATAAAATAAAAGACGGTGGCAACTCTGGCTTACCGCGACATTTTGCAAACACAAACGCAAAACACAAACCAGCAAAATTTCCTTAACGAAATAGGGAAACCACGAGCTCGGTTCTGGACACCATATCACAGAATTGGAGACTCTGCTGGGGATAATAAGTGGGGTGTACCTTAGGAATAGTTCATCATATCTTTTCAATTGCTTGACTTGTTTGCTTTATCTTTGTGGGCTTTGTATCGGAGTTACTATAGATCCTAACCCGGATCTGGGGATACCTTTTAGGTAAGTAGCAATAGACTATGAGGGAACGGTACAGCATAGACCGATACGGTTGAAGCAGTAGCTACGTTGGTGTGACACTTTAGTTAGTACTGATATCCCTTGTGGAGGAACAAGGAGAGTATGGGGCTGCTAAGGGGTTATTAAGCACCAGCTGACCTTAGAACCTATAATCGACCAACTTGGCCATAGAAAAGTAGCAGTATGCTACACTCATTGAGACCATACTCTCGCGATGATTTCGGCCGCAAGAAAAGGTTGCTAAACTGGAATTATGACCGATCGAGGATGGTCAATGATATTGAGATCCTCTAGAACCCGGTTACTATTATTAGGACAAGTTGAACCAACTAAACTGCAAGAGGGTAATACCTAAATTCCATGCCAGCCTAAAATTTAAGGGCTATTGTGTGACTTGTGTGCTTTCAACTTGAACTACTTGCACATGATTGTTATCTAACAACTTGAGTTCCTTACAGGTTTTGTTTACAGTCCTTATCCAATACCTTGGATTTCTTGTCGAATTTACTTGTTTACATTACCTCGTACTTTTGCTTAAACGCATAACATACACATCATAACATCATGCCTTAACATTTCCTTAACCATTTCAAGGATCTCAGAGGTTTGTGATACAGGTTATGGTAAATCAAACGTCTAGTAAGGGGCAAAGGGGATTTATTTTCCTCTAGCCAATGTCATCTAGAGATCAAAACACGATAACTTGAGTCAGTGGCTATCACCCACTCGATATGGTGAGCTTGACTCTTGAAGAAGGACTCTTGATGGCACAAAGTTTCTTCAATCAAAGCTGCAAAATTCAAAATCTAACAGTTTCTTGTTTACCCCGCGAGATACTTGAAAATATTGCATACATATCATTGCATAACAGGTCTCCTAGTACAGGTCTCTCATATTCTCGCTGTTTATTTCAGCAATGGCTCTCCAACAAGATAACCAAGATCTTCATGCTCAAGAAACTCAATTCAGAGAAATATTCCTAAACCTATCCAAGGGGCAGGAAGAGTTGAAAACACTCCTCGTTAGGGACTTGGTCAAGAAAAGTCCTGAAGACAATAAAGACGAACGGCTGGAACAGCTGCAAGCTGAGGTAGTTGCAATAAGAGCCAAAATGCTAGGGTAGATGGCTCTTATCCAAGGCTTAGCCCGAGAACAAGAAGAGATGAGAACCATTATCAACCAACTTCATCAAGACAGATACAACAGTATGAAGCAAACAGTCGAGGTCGGGGACCAAGTCATTTATCAGCCTCCAAGAAGACAAGGGTTTGGTATGGTAAAGGGTGGACCTTTCCAAATTTCTACTATATCACGGGTCCAACGACAACCTCGCCAAAAGCAAATGGTTAATCAAAGTAAGCCGGATAGGCCCAAGAGGCAGTTTACCAAGCTCAGCATGCCGTTGTCCCAAGCTTTGCAACACCTGTTGAGATTGAATCTGGTGACGTTGATAGAACCTCATCCAAATCCCAAGACTTCTTCACCTAACTACAATCCTGATGCAAGGTGTGCATACCATTCCAATAGCCCGGGGCATGATACTGGCGAATGTTGGAAGTTGAAGTACAAAATTCAAAACCTGATTGATGAAGAAGCTTTGGAATTCACACAATATGGTCAACTGGAATGTTTATGTCAATCCTCCAAGGCTCACCACTTGAAGTGACAAGTTCTGACAAGAGAGGGCTTTTGTTCATTAGAATTTTCAATGTGTAATTTTCTTTTGATTGTTCGACTATTTTATTCATGTCAAACTTTGTTACTTTATCAATGCATTGCATATGTCTGTTTTGAATCAATCCATTTGTATTCACTATATTTAAATTGCTTTCCTTTTTGTGATGTTCAACTCTAGATTAAAAAACTCTAAGTCTTTAGAGGGAGGATGACGAAAATGATATTAAAATCTCTACAGTATGCTTTTGAACAGACCCCGCTGACGATGTACAGGCGTTGTTTCAAATCCTAAATAGTGGAGTTATAAGGAAGATAATCCCTAGTCAACCCCTTTGAGCCAAAGAAGTTGGACTTTTTCTTTTCACACAAATTAAAACCCTTAATCACAACCTAGGGCATGGTAGTTTCTCAGTTAATTCGGATGCACAATGAATGGCATCAAAGAGGTCCTTCCAAAATAAAAGATGGTGATGGTTCCTTATAATCGTCAGGACAGGCAGTCATTATCTCTCAGAAATAAAAGCCCATTAAGTTAAAACCTATGAAGGAGACTTACAAAACTGGGGCATCCCGCTGACTGTAATCACAAAAGAAACAGTTCAGGAAAAAGACAGGGATAATAAAATCAAAAAGAAAGAGATCCTACAAACCCTCAACAAAAATGACTGCCTATTTAAAATAAACTGTCAGTATCCGAACCATCATTGGAATATCAGAATAAAGACTCAAACGGGATCTAAATGCACAATTAGCTGAGTTTAGGATCGAAGAACATCACGAAGAACGGGTGGGTACAAATAAAATTTGAGCCTTTATCCTTTGTTTCTTAAACCGTGAACCAGGCCATGTTATAACCCTTAAAAGTCCTAGCTGAAGCATGGGTTAGTTCGAAAGCGTACTGTTATAAAAGGTATCCTGACTCCTGTAGGGCTTGCTGTAAATCCTGAGTTGACGTCACATTTTACAAAATTTTCCTACCTTACTGAAAAAATGCATTTTCAAAAACTTCAAGACAGACATAAGCTTTGCATTCTTAAAATAACATTGTTTGCATATGACTATTTGTTCAAACAGCGGAGAAATTCGCACGACGAATATCTAGTGAACAAAAAAACCTCCTCAATAAAAAAGATCACCTGAAGTGGAAAAACACTTCCAACCAAGGGGCACGGCATGATCATTGTCCATCATCTGGGGCATTCAAGTCATGATTCAGAGAATATTTCAAAGATGCCAAATAGCCAGGGGCAAATCTCAATCTGAGTTACTTGGGGCATTAGACATGGATTCCTGCAATGAATCTTGCATGATCAAACGAACATCTTCTGGTAGTATGGAAACATGAAACTACCGACAGTGACAACTCCCTACACTCTCAGAGCATGGACATAGTCAGAAAATACTGCGCATGAATAAAGACCCGCTAGGTTGACTGACCTAGGAAAAAATAAGGGCATCCCGACTGTTGTACCCCAAAATTTGCCCTCCCATTTCCTCAACATTTTCTCATCACAAGACCTTTGAGGATCAAGATCCAGTTAGGGTTTCCTCTGCTCAAGACTTCTCCTTGTACTGTGGACTCAAATTAGGGTTTGTGTTTGCCTAAAGATGTTTTGACCTAAAATGCCTAAGATGACTTTCATGCTTCATATTGGACTCCCAAGTTTACCCATACCAAGTTTCAGGTCTTGATTCCAAGTTTTACCCAGTCAATTGGACAGTTGACCTAGAAATCAGCTGTATTGGGGAAAAAGTCAACTGTGGCCAATTGACAGTCAAACCTCATGAAATTTGATCCACATCAACATTTTGAATTCATATGGACCATTTGATCAAGTTTGGATCACAATTCCACAAGAAATTTGATCAGATCATCAAAAGGGCAAAATGGTCATTTTTAGGGTTTTGACTGCACAAAGGCAATTTTTGACTGTTTGACCTAGCCAATGGCAAACCAAGCTCACATATGGACTCAAGGACCCCATGGAATTATCTTGACATGTTCATCAAGCTCAAAAGATCCCAAGTACACAAGATTGACAGTTGAATTTCCCAGTCAATTGATCAATTTTGACTGTATACTGAAAAGTCAAACTTTGACTTTTTGGTCAAAATCAAGAGTCAAGATTCATTTTTCATCAAAACATGCCAAATCATGAAACTTGTTCACCAAGAAATCACAAAATGCAAATTAGGGTTTGAAAATGGAATTTTTCATAACTTAGAATTTTTCTAAGTTATGAAAAACCCTAATTTTTTCCCAACTTTTCCCCATCTTTTCACCATGATCCATTTGGATTCAAACAAAAGTCAAAACATGAAAGTTGTAGCTTGTTGCAAAATATACAACTTTGATTCACAAAGTTTTCTCATTTGAAGCTTGTATCTCAAGTTATGATTTTTTGAATAAGGGCACTAAACCATCTTTTAACTTAGTGAAATTTGACCTATTTTGACAAGGTTTTCTACCCTACTTCAAGGCCACTTTTCATACCCTTCCAATTGGAATTTTGATTTGCATTTCAAAGATGGATTTTAGTACACATTCCAAGCTTTCCAAAATGTCCAAAACTCATCAAACAACCTCATAACTTGAGAGATTCGAATTTCACAAGTTGGCAAAAATTCACTTTTTGTTCTTCATCAAAGCATGTTCATAAACTTGGCAAATTTGAATTCAGCATGCTTAAGCTACATTGCAGGCCTCTAATCCCATTTTCACTCAATAATTCAATGCATATCCTTTGTGCTCTAGCATTATCTTGCTCATTTGGACAATACACACAAAATCAAGCCTAAACTAGAAAAAGCATATTATCCATTCTTGTAAAGTGCTACTTTATGACAACTTTGCAAATCTATGAGGTACAATGCAGATCTTTGAGGCAAAAAGGCATGGACATTTCCCACTGATCAAGACTCAAATGTGCAGCATAGATTGAGGCATTGTACTGGCCTAGAAACCAAGTTGACATTTGCTTGCTTCACTTAGAAGTAACATCCATAACTTATGCCATCTCTCATACCAGCATACAAACACAAGAACAAAGTTGTAAAACACATTACACATAACATATCCAAGCTAACACACGAGCTCTTGACCTCCAAAACACCCTCCATCTCAGAATCATCCTCAAACTGCACAAACAGGGGTGCCCCTGCAGTTTGAGTGCAATCTCTCAATCCCTTCAAGCATTTCTGTCCAAACCTGTTCCTCTACCTTCCTTACAACATATGCAAGCTATCCAGAAGCTAAGGCACGATCTGTAGTTGCTCTAACCACTTCCACCATTTTCACATCTTTGACTTGCAGGTGAAGTTCTACAGCTTGATACAAGAAGGTTCAAGACAAAGTAAGCATTGAAAAAGCATCCCTGGACCTCAAGGAAGCTTTTCCAATCATTACATTGCACTGAAAGTCTCTCATTCTCCACATAGAAGTTCAACTGCACAGGTAAAAGTTTGAATTCGTATCTCTCTTATTAGGCATCTTTAGTCTTAAGTTTGTGAAGAAACAAGGTCCTACTCATAGCCCTGAACATGTACATAGCTTTACTTTTCATTTCTTTTATCTGAGTAGAGAGAATTTGAGCTCTGAAAATGGTAGAAAAATTAGGTCAGAAAAGAGGGGGAGAGAAATTCTCCCTCATCTTAGAGAGATAGGTCAAGTTCTTTATATGGTTAGAACCGTCTCTTCATGCTTAACATCTTTTGTGTTGGAAGTTTGTTCAAAAAATCAAGGAATCAGGAGTTAGACATTGAAGCAAGAGGCGCGCGTTTTTTCAAAGTTTGAAGCTGGAGGTTGAAGACAGTGTGTCATTGGGCTGGGCTGTTGTTGTTCTTTCTTTTCACACCATCCTTTTTGGCTTACACCCCCCTGAGCCCATTTACTCATTTTTTGACATTTTTGACTTTTTCCTTTTTTTGCTGACTTCATTTATTTTTTCTCATGCCATTAGAAAATTAAAAATATTTTTTTCATTATTTTTTGCATTTATTGCATATTTATTTGTTTATTTGTTTAGTTTGTACATAAATATATATATATGATTATTAGAATAAAAATGTTAAAAATAATGTAAATACAATTTTATTTTTATTTACTTTCTGAAAATAGCTCACACAAAAAAAAATAAAATACTTTTTATTTTATTAAAATATTTAAATATTTATTTTTTAGAATAATACATATTTAGGGTTATATATATATATATATTTGATTATTAATATATTTAAGACAAAGATATAAAAATACTTGATTTTTTTTTTCATTTTATTAATATTTAATACAAAAATACCTTTTTCATAATATACTTCATTTTATGTCATTTTTATAAATAATAAATAAATAGTTGTATAAAAATTAAATAATACCTTTTTATTTAAAAAAAATTAGGGTTTTTCACCCTAAGTTCAAAATACTCAAAAATAAATACATTTTTATTTTCTTTTCCCTTTTACATAAAATAATATTTTCTCATACACATAAAAAACTTCCTTTTTACATTTCACATATTTATTTAATTTACATTTAATTATGCTATGCAAATATCCCATTGATGTAATAATTTAGATTTAAATTCTTGTCAATATCCCCATTTGGACATTTGTACCCCCCTTCCCATATTTGGTTTTGTAATAGCTTAGTAATTTTAATTACGCACTTTATCGCTTTCTAATGATAACATGTTAGAATTAGGGTTTGTATGCAAAAAACGATAAAAAAATAGTTTGACCTAATACAAGATAAACAAGCACGAAAATGGACACACAAATCACACTTGCACCCCCTAGGGTATTCCACTTATTGCCTTCAAAAAAATGGGCCATATTGTATGTTGAACATCTTTGGGCAAAGCAAACAGTTTGAATGATCATAGTCCCTCGATAAAACTTTTCAAAACAAACAAAACAAATGATCAAGTCCCTTAGAGAAATTGCCCAAAGACATTTAACGTCGTTACAATTATGGTCTAAACGATGACCCGCGCCTGTCCCTTTCACATCCTAACACAAGGTTGCCCACCAAATACAATGGTGGTGCAAACTTGTTAAAAGGGTTAAAGTATAGCAATAATCTTTCGAGAAATTTAGGAGTAGATAACCTCTTAGTTACTTGAATCAACTTGCAAAACAAAACACTTGCCTAAATTTCAAAAAAACACACATCACTACACTTTCAAAACAACTTTCAAAAACAAATGAAAACCTTTTCAAAAGACATACATCTTTGTATACATCCCCACATGGATCATTACAAAGGTTGCCACCACATTGGCCTCTTTTCAAAAACATTTTCAAAAACCCACACACTCAAGCACCATTTAAAACAATTGAAAACAAAAGGCAAGTGATCTAAGCAAGTAACTAAGAGCCCATGGATAACCATGGATAGAAAGGGTGCTAATACCTTCCCTTTCTATAATCTACTCCCCGAACCCAAGAAAACATCTCAAAAGGTTTTTGCTGTGCTTTTTAACCTTTCCTTAGGATAAAATAAAAAGTCGGTGGCGACTCTTGCTAACCGCAACATTTGCGAATACAAACGCAAACCTCAAGTCAGTTCTCCCACCGTATCACAGAACTGGCGACTCTGCTGGGGATAACTTTTAAAGTGGAGTAACCTTAGGGTTTAGATCACCTTTGTTTTCAATTGCTTGCTTTGTTTGCTTTTACATATTGTGGGCTTTGTATCGGAGTTTTATAGATCCTAACCCGGATCTGGGGAAACCCTTTTAGGTAGCAACAAGGCTGTGAGGGAACTGTGCGGGGTATACCGACATGGTTGAAGCAGTCTGCTACGTTGATGTGGCACTTTGGTGTGTACCGGTAACCCTTGAGTTCAGTCAAGGAGAGTACGGGGCCGCCGCGTGGTGTCATGAAGCATCAACTGACCTTAGAAACCTTAATTGAACCATCTTGGCCTTTTTAGGGTAGTGAGATAACTGACTTTGGTGCAGTCCGGGGTTGGTTGATACTCGATACTACACTCAATTGAGGGTTGCTTTCCTGGAATATTTCGGTCGCCAGTTCAGTGGCTAAATCGAAACGATGAACAATGAAAGCAATCCAGTGATATTGGGACCTTTAGAACCCGGTTACTTTTGATAAGACAGGTTGAGCCCACAAAACTTCAAGAGGGTAATACCCAGACCCCATGCAGGCCTAAACTCTAAGGGTTTGTGTGACTTGTATGCCTTACCATGTTTGCCTTTGTGAATGTTTATAGTGCATTTAATCATCACATCATTACATCATACAAACATCATGAGCATTGACTAACCGTTTCAAGGGTTTCGAATCTTCATCTTTGTTCTTGTTTTATAGGACATGGAAACTGCTCGCAGAAAGACAATTCAGATTAGCCTTGTAAAGATCCCTCCTCAGCTTAAGGAGCTTCTGTCCAGGATTCCCGAGGGTTCTTCATTCAGTGAGAGACATGGGAGACTCATCAACTTGGTTAACACCAACATTGAGGAGGACTTGATAAAGGTCCTGTTCCAATTCTTTGACCCTCTGCATCACTGCTTCACCTTCCCGGATTATCAGTTGGTGCCTACATTGGAAGAGTTCTCCCGACTTCTGAAGGTCCCTATCCTTGATCAACTACCCTACAACGGTATGGAAGAGGAACCCAAGCTTGAAGAGATTGCTAAAGCCTTGCACCTACAGACATCTGACCTCAAGGGACATTGGGAAGTTAGAAGTGGTATCAAAGGTTTCTTAGCTAGATTTCTGTTTGAAAAGGCTCAGGAATGTTGGAATTCTCTTGACCTACGAGCTTTTGAAGAAGTCATGGCCCTCCTTGTCTATGGTTTGGTGTTGTTCCCTAACCCAGATCAGCTTATTGATATCAGTGCTGTCCAGATCTTTATGACCAGAAATCCTATACCTACACTGTTGGGGGACATCCTTCACTCATGTTACACTCGAACCATGAGGAGAAGGGGTGTCCTTATGTGTTTCACTCCTCTCTTGGGAAGGTGGTTTATTTCGCATCTTCCACAATTAGTTTTGAAGAACGAGCGGGGTTTGAGATGGTCACAACGATTAATGGCTCTCACGCATGCAGATATACATTGGTGTCCTAGGTCCCGAGAAGACGTCACTATCATTGATCGTTGTGGGGAGTACCCTAATGTTCCTTTATTTGGAATCAAAGGAGGTATAACCTACAACCCATGCCTAGCTTGGAGACAGTTTGGTTATGCTCGGAAGGATGGCCCTCATGACATGTTAATTCCTGACATAGTCTTCGACTTCGACAACGATACTCAAGGACTTCGTCAGAGATTTATCAGAGCTTGGAGGATGCCAAGTAGGATAGACAGCAAGACACTGGGGCACCGGAACTCCATCCCGTTGGAGCCTTACCTCAAGTGGGTACGAGCCCGCTCTCAGAAGTTAGTAATGCCTTACCCTCACATGCTACCTATAATCAAAGAGCCGGTCTTGGAAGGAGAAGCATCCTACACCATTCAACATCCCGACATGCCCACCTCCTGGGAAGAGATGCGGAAGAGCTGGATCCAACTTAAGGAAGAACGGAATTCTCTTGAGACCAGTCTACATGCTAGTGAAAAGAAGGTCCTGGAACTCACCCGCCTGCTGCACGAGGAAAGGAATCTCAACACCTACATCGCGCCAAAAAGAATGCGCAATGTCTTTTTACCTTAAGGGGTTATTTTGTAATATTTGGCCCATGAGGCATTTATGTACTAACGAATTTCTCCTTATTAATATGATGTGCGTTCCTTTTTGTCTACAACAAAGTTTTGAACGTTCTAAATCCTTGAATGCATTGCATACATACGCATCCCATTGCACCATATGCATAGCAGGTACCCTATTTCACAGGTTGCATAATTTTCTTCGCTGTTTATGTGCACAGTCATCATGAATCCGGAATCATCCAGTGAGCAAGCAATCAAGGCCCTTCAGGCCCAAAGTGCACAGTTTCAAGAGATGGTCCTAAGCCTAGCCCAGGGTCAGCAAGAGTTGAAGACTCTACTCCTAAAGAAGAAGAAGAAAAAGAGAACGGCGATGTTCAACACCGGACGCAGATTTGGGAACACACTCCACAATGAAGCTGATCCAACCACTTCTTCTGCTGAGAAAAACAGTCCCCAAGGGGGAGGAGCTCCTAGTCCCGCAGTCTCCGACAACGAGACGGACTATAACGATGAACAATACCCACCTGCTGCTGACAGATACAAACAATTGGAGGACCGCTTGAGCGCTATGGAAATTCAGAACGTGCCGGGACTGGATTTCGGAGATTTGGGATTATCTTCCGGAGTAGTAATTCCACACAAGTTTAAGGCGCCTGCCTTCGCCAAGTATGATGGGGTCTCCTGCCCAAAGCTGCATCTGAGGTTGTATGTAAGGAAAATCCAACCTTACACGGCGGATAAAAACCTCTGGATTCATTTCTTCCAAGACAGCCTCTCGGGGTCACAACTTGAATGGTTCTACCAATTGGACGGAGCTAGCATCCGACACTGGGAAGATTTGGCAACTGCATTTTACAGACAATACCAATACAATTCTGATCTCGCCCCTACGCGTACCCAACTTCAGGGTATGTCTCTAGGGACGGGTGAAGGGTTCAAAGAGTACGCCCAAAAATGGAGAGATTTGGCTGGCAGGGTGCAGCCTCCATTAACTGATCGAGAGTTGGTTGATATGTTTCTGGGAACGTTGTCCGGTCCGTTTTTCAATCATTTGGTTGGTAACTCCTCCGCTGGGTTCACAGATTTGATATTAACAGGAGAGAGAATTGAAGCTGGCATCAGGTCAGGCAAGATACAAAAGGCTGCCTCTACAAGTGCTGAGAAGAGGCCGTTTAAGAAGGAAGCAAGCGCCGTCTATGGCCCTAGAAGACAAGTCAAGCCCGAAAGTCGCCAAGCCGTCAATGCTTTGGTCATCTCTAAATCTGTTACTGCTCCTCAGCAGTACAATCAACAAAGAAGTGAAAGGCCCAAGAGGCAGTATACCCGATTGAGTATGACATTATCTCAAATTTTACCCCAACTGTTATCCACCAACCTGGTGACCCTCAAAGAAGCTCCTAAGGTCGTCAACACTGCGTCCCCTAAATACAACCCGAATGCCCGGTGTGCTTATCATTCTGATAGTCCCGGGCACACTACTGATGATTGTTGGGCCTTGAGAAACAAAGTGCAAGATCTAATTGACGCAAAAGAAATTCAGTTTGAAGCGCCGGAAAGACCGAATGTTGTAACGGCTCCTATGCCCCAGCATAGGGTAAATGCCATTGAGGAAGAAGTGTATGCTGTTTCGATAGATGAAGTTGTTACCCCTTTGAAGACTGTTAAGAAGAACCTACTGCGGGCCGGTTTATTTCCGGGTTGCGGCGAAGGTTGCCCATTCTGTGCTATTTCCCTATCTGATTGTCCCTTGCTAAGGTTAGGCATCCAAGGCCTAATGGATAGCAAGGAGATTCTATTCAAAAAGACTGTTGTTCAATTGGTTCCAATGAAGGAAGTTTCCGTGATCACCATCTTCAAAAATCCAATCAAGGCTCCCCCAAAGAAGCCTATTCAAATCTTGACAGTTGCGCCTGTGATCATTACTGTTCCAGGACCCCTCTCCTACGTGTCTGATAAAGCTGTCCCCTGGCATTATGGGGCAGACATATATGTAAATGGAATCAAGCAAGAATTTGATGCAAGTATCTGCGATATCACCGGTCCAGCTAAAGTCACCCGCAGTGGCAGGCTCTTCTCGCCTGACATTGCGCCTCCCGCTATTCGAAAACCCCTCCTCATAAAACCTTCAAGTTTACCAAGTCCTGTTGCTGATCGAATTGTGTCCCCTGCTGCCGAGTCATCAAATGCTCGGGGCAAAGGGATTGAAGAAGAGCCTGCCCGGATGGAGGCACCAATACCCGTGAATGCTGAGGCCTCCCGACAAGAAATGGAGGAGATTCTGAAAATAATAAAGAAAAGTGATTTTAATGTTGTCGAACAATTGGGGCATACACCCTCCAAGATCTCCCTGCTCTCCCTATTGCTATGTTCCGAGGCCCATGCAAAGGCATTAATCTCATTTCTCAAGACGGCCCACGTGCCGCAGGAGACGTCTGCAGTTCAGTTCACTGACTGCATAGCAAATCTGACAGCGGACAACGGCTTAGGCTTTTCAGATGCTGACCTGACCGCAAAAGGGAGAGACCACAATGATGCCCTGCATGTCTCTATTGAATGCAGGGGCACTACTCTGGCACATGTATTGGTGGACACTGGTTCTTCCTTGAATGTTCTTCCGAAAAAGGCTTTAGATCGTCTGGATTATGAGGGCCTGGAGTTGAAACCCAGCAATATCATCGTCAGGGCCTTTGACGGTTCCAAGAGGATGGTTCATGGAGAGGTTAACATCCCTATTCGTGTGGGATCTCAAGTGTTTGACTCTACCTTTTACGTGATGGATATACGTCCATCATACTCTTGTCTGTTGGGTCGACCTTGGATCCATAAAGCTGGGGCAGTGACCTCCACCTTACACCAAAAACTGAAGTATCCTGTCAGGGGGAAAATCGTCACTGTGCAAGGAGAAGAGGAGTATATGGTGAGCCATTTGAATTCCTTCAGGTACATCGAGATGGACGGGGAGTTCATTGAAACCCCCTTCCAACATTTTGAGGAGGTACATCCAATTTCAGCAGCTGCGGAGACAATGGCCGAAGAGAATGATTCCTTGAAGATGGATTCCCTAAGGGATGCCCGGGCTGTAGTTCAGAAAGGCAATTGTGCACACTGGGGTCAGCTTCCTGACTTCACTCAAAAGAACGACAAGTTTGGGCTAGGCTTTACTGCAGAGGCTCAGAAGGCGGTGCGCAAAGAGAAGATCGGAAAGGCTCCGGTGTTTATTTCCAGCTCAAGGGTGAATGTTATCGAGGAGGATGTGGAGGAAGCTGAGTTTGATAATTGGATCTACCCGACTGCCAGCGACGGACCAAGCAACTGGACGGCAAAGGATTTTACCCCTATCACATTTGTCACGCAGTAATTGATTTCTTTTGATTTCCAAATTTGTAACAAACAATATGTTAAAACTCTGTTGGCTCGGTGTCCTGCCCGGGGCATCGTAGCTCCATTTGTGAGGGCTTTTTGTATGACATTTTCATATATCATTAATCAAAACATTGGACGTTTGTTGCATTTCAAATCTTGTGCTCTTTTTCTTTCTGTGTTATACATATTGCAAAACAGCTATATTTACACACACTCACTTATACAGGTTTCAATCCACTCTGGATCTCACTGGTAACAGCTCTGCTACCGCCAGTTATGACTTCGAAAATCCGATCAACTTGGCCGAAGGCGAAGGTGAAGATGATTGCGAAGTGCCTGGTGAACTCGCAAGACTGCTACTACAGGAAGAGAGGGCTATTCAACCACATGAAGAGCCTGTGGAGACAATTAACTTGGGTACTGAGACAGATAGGAAAGAGGTCAAGATTGGTGCCAATCTAGAGCTCAGCGTGAAGCAACGATTGATCCAGATGCTACAAGACTACATGGAGATTTTTGCTTGGTCCTATGAAGATATGCCTGGTTTGGATGCCGACATTGTAGTTCACCATCTGCCAACCAAGGAAGATTGCCCTCCGGTAAAGCAGAAAGTTCGACGGATGCGTCCAGAGATGTCTGAAAAGATTAAAGCTGAGGTGATGAAACAGTTTGATGCGGGTTTCCTTGCAGTAACTTCTTACCCTCAGTGGGTTGCCAATGTTGTGCCAGTGCCGAAGAAGGACGGTAAAGTCAGAATGTGTGTCGACTACAGGGATCTGAACAGGGCCAGCCCCAAGGATGATTTCCCCCTACCTCACATCGATGTCCTTGTTGATAATACAGCTCAACACAAGGTGTTCTCCTTCATGGATGGCTTCTCAGGGTATAATCAGATCAAGATGGCTCCTGAAGATATGGAGAAGACTACATTTGTAACTCAGTGGGGGACCTTCTGTTATAAGGTCATGCCATTCGGATTGAAAAATGCTGGGGCAACCTATCAGCGTGCCATGGTTGCTTTATTTCATGATATGATCCATCATGAGATTGAAGTATACGTTGATGACATGATTTCAAGGTCTCAAACTGAGGAGGAGCACCTTGACCATCTGAGGAAATTGTTTGACCGACTCAAGTTATACAAGCTGAGGTTGAATCCCAACAAATGCACCTTTGGGGTAAGATCCGGAAAGCTGTTAGGTTTCATTGTAAGTGATAAAGGTATTCAGGTGGACCCCGCCAAGGTAAAAGCCATACAAGAGATGCCGACTCCAAAAACAGAGAAAGAAGTCAGAGGTTTCCTAGGACGACTAAATTACATTGCCCGATTCATCTCACATCTGACTGCTACTTGTGAGCCAATCTTCAAATTACTGAAGAAAGATCAAGTGGTACGCTGGAATGATGAATGTCAGGCCGCCTTTGAAAGAATAAAGGAATATCTCCAAGAGCCACCCATTCTTATGCCACCGGTGGAAGGAAGACCTCTGATACTTTACTTGACAGTGCTTGATAATTCAATGGGGTGTGTGCTGGGGCAGCATGACGAGTCTGGCCGAAAAGAGCACGCTATTTATTACTTGAGCAAAAAGTTTACCGACTGTGAGTCTCGTTACTCACTGCTTGAGAAAACTTGCTGCGCTCTTGTATGGGCTGCTCGCCGGTTGAGACAGTATATGCTGACTCACACTACTTTATTGATTTCAAAGATGGATCCCATCAAGTACATATTTGAAAAGCCCGCTCTGTCTGGGAGAATAGCGAGATGGCAAATGATCTTAACAGAATATGATATCCAGTATACAACTCAGAAAGCAATTAAGGGAAGTGTACTGGCTGATCATTTGGCACACCAACCTGTGGACGATTATCAATCATTGAACTTTGATTTTCCGGACGAAGACATCATGGTGGTAACTGACTGTGAAGTACCTGGACCAGATTAAGGACCTGAGGAAGGATCCCGATGGTCTATGCATTTTGACGGAGCCTCCAATGCTTTGGGTAACGGCGTCGGTGCTGTAATCATATCTCCCAAGGGGACTCATACTCCTCTCACCGCCCGATTATGTTTCAGCTGCACCAACAACATGGCAGAATATGAGGCATGTATCATGGGTTTACAAGCTGCGATCGATTTGAGGATCAAGTTTCTAAGTGTCTTCGGAGATTCCGCTCTCGTGATCAATCAGATCAAAGGCGAGTGGGATACGAAACACCTGAATCTTATTCCTTACAAGGAGTATGTGTCGACCTTGCTCCCTCACTTTGAAGAGATAACTTTTGAGCATTTCCCCAGAGAGGAGAATCAGCTAGCGGACGCACTAGCCACGATGTCTTCAATGTTCAAAGTTAAATGGGACAATGAGGCTCCTCAAATCACAATCTGGAAGTTGGATGAACCGGCATACTGCTGCGAGCTCGAGGCTGAGAAGGTGACTGAAAAACCCTGGTATCACGAGGTGAAGAGGTACTTGGAAGCCCAGGAATACCCTGAAGGTGCATCTGTCAATGATAAGAAGTTCATGAGGAGATTTGCTGCAAAATTCTTCCTCAGCAACGGCATTCTCTACAAACGGAATCATGATTCAACTCTGTTACGTTGTGTGGATAAGGCTGAAGCAGAGAAAATTATGATGGAACTGCACGAAGGCACATTTGGGACCCATTCCAGTGGACACACCATGGCTAAGAAAATCCTTCGGGCAGGATATTTCTGGTCCACGATGGAAGCCGATTGTTACCAACACTCCCGGACTTGTCATAAGTGCCAGATCTATGCTGACAAGGTGCATATCCCTCCAGTTCCTTTGAATGTCCTAACGGCACCTTGGCCTTTCGCAATGTGGGGCATCGATATGATCGGTGAGATCCGACCAACGGCATCCAATGGGCATCGTTTCATCTTGGTGGCGATCGATTACTTCACAAAATGGGTCGAAGCAGCTTCCTATGCCACAGTAACCAAGAGCGTCGTGGCACGATTCATCCGGCATAATCTGATTTGTCGGTACGGAGTCCCAGAAAGAATCATTACGGATAATGGTACCAATCTCAATAACAAAATGATCACTGAACTCTGTGAATGATTCAAGATACAGCACCACAATTCTTCTCCCTACCGGTCGAAGATGAATGGGGCTGTAGAGGCAGCCAATAAAAATATCAAGAAAATTGTGCAGAAGATGACAGTGACCTACAAAGATTGGCACGAGATGTTACCGTTCGCTCTTCATGGGTACCGCACCTCAGCAAGGACATCAACCGGGGAAACTCCCTTCTCCTTAGTCTATGGCATGGAGGCAGTCTTGCCAATCGAGATCCAGATACCCTCTCTCCGGATAATGAAGGATGCAGACTTGAACGAAGATGATTGGATCCAGACTCGACTTGATCAATTAAATCTGATTGACGAAAAGAGGCTCACTGCTATCTGTCATGGTCAAACGTATCAGAAACGGATGATCAGGGCATTTAACAAGAAAGTCAGACCGCAAGAGTATCAAGTTGGGGACCTGGTGATCAAACGCATCATCCTTCCTCAAAGTGATCCCAGGGGCAAATGGACCCCTACTTACGAAGGGCCGTTTGTGGTTAAACGTGTGTTCTCAGGAGGAGCCATGATCCTGACCACCATGGATGGTGACGACCTTATCTATCTATCTATCTATCTATCTATCTATCTATCTATCTATCTATCTATCTATCTATCTATCTATCTATCTATCTATCTATCTGTCTGTCTGTCTATCTATCTATCTGTCTGTCTGTCTATCTATCTATCTGTCTATCTATCTGTCTATCTGTCTATCTATCTATCTGTCTGTCTATCTATCTGTCTATCTATCTATCTATCTATCTATCTATCTATCTATCTATCTATCTATCTGTCTGTCTGTCTATCTATCTATCTGTCTGTCTGTCTATCTATCTATCTGTCTATCTATCTGTCTATCTGTCTATCTATCTATCTGTCTGTCTATCTATCTGTCTATCTATCTATCTATCTGTCTATCTATCTATCTATCTATCTGTCTGTCTATCTATCTATCTATCTGTCTATCTATCTGTCTATCTATCTGTCTATCTATCTGTCTGTCTATCTATCTGTCTATCTATCTGTCTATTTAAAATAAACTGTCAGTATCCGAACCATCATTGGAATATCAGAATAAAGACTCAAACGGGATCTAAATGCACAATTAGCTGAGTTTAGGATCGAAGAACATCACGAAGAACGGGTGGGTACAAATAAAATTTGAGCCTTTATCCTTTGTTTCTTAAACCGTGAACCAGGCCATGTTATAACCCTTAAAAGTCCTAGCTGAAGCATGGGTTAGTTCGAAAGCGTACTGTTATAAAAGGTATCCTGACTCCTGTAGGGCTTGCTGTAAATCCTGAGTTGACGTCACATTTTACAAAATTTTCCTACCTTACTGAAAAAATGCATTTTCAAAAACTTCAAGACAGACATAAGCTTTGCATTCTTAAAATAACATTGTTTGCATATGACTATTTGTTCAAACAGCGGAGAAATTCGCACGACGAATATCTAGTGAACAAAAAAACCTCCTCAATAAAAAAGATCACCTGAAGTGGAAAAACACTTCCAACCAAGGGGCACGGCATGATCATTGTCCATCATCTGGGGCATTCAAGTCATGATTCAGAGAATATTTCAAAGATGCCAAATAGCCAGGGGCAAATCTCAATCTGAGTTACTTGGGGCATTAGACATGGATTCCTGCAATGAATCTTGCATGATCAAACGAACATCTTCTGGTAGTATGGAAACATGAAACTACCGACAGTGACAACTCCCTACACTCTCAGAGCATGGACATAGTCAGAAAATACTGCGCATGAATAAAGACCCGCTAGGTTGACTGACCTAGGAAAAAATAAGGGCATCCCGACTGTTGTACCCCAAAATTTGCCCTCCCATTTCCTCAACATTTTCTCATCACAAGACCTTTGAGGATCAAGATCCAGTTAGGGTTTCCTCTGCTCAAGACTTCTCCTTGTACTGTGGACTCAAATTAGGGTTTGTGTTTGCCTAAAGATGTTTTGACCTAAAATGCCTAAGATGACTTTCATGCTTCATATTGGACTCCCAAGTTTACCCATACCAAGTTTCAGGTCTTGATTCCAAGTTTTACCCAGTCAATTGGACAGTTGACCTAGAAATCAGCTGTATTGGGGAAAAAGTCAACTGTGGCCAATTGACAGTCAAACCTCATGAAATTTGATCCACATCAACATTTTGAATTCATATGGACCATTTGATCAAGTTTGGATCACAATTCCACAAGAAATTTGATCAGATCATCAAAAGGGCAAAATGGTCATTTTTAGGGTTTTGACTGCACAAAGGCAATTTTTGACTGTTTGACCTAGCCAATGGCAAACCAAGCTCACATATGGACTCAAGGACCCCATGGAATTATCTTGACATGTTCATCAAGCTCAAAAGATCCCAAGTACACAAGATTGACAGTTGAATTTCCCAGTCAATTGATCAATTTTGACTGTATACTGAAAAGTCAAACTTTGACTTTTTGGTCAAAATCAAGAGTCAAGATTCATTTTTCATCAAAACATGCCAAATCATGAAACTTGTTCACCAAGAAATCACAAAATGCAAATTAGGGTTTGAAAATGGAATTTTTCATAACTTAGAATTTTTCTAAGTTATGAAAAACCCTAATTTTTTCCCAACTTTGCCCCATCTTTTCACCATGATCCATTTGGATTCAAACAAAAGTCAAAACATGAAAGTTGTAGCTTGTTGCAAAATCTACAACTTTGATTCACAAAGTTTTCTCATTTGAAGCTTGTATCTCAAGTTATGATTTTTTGAATAAGGGCACTAAACCATCTTTTAACTTAGTGAAATTTGACCTATTTTGACAAGGTTTTCTACCCTACTTCAAGGCCACTTTTCATACCCTTCCAATTGGAATTTTGATTTGCATTTCAAAGATGGATTGTAGTACACATTCCAAGCTTTCCAAAATGTCCAAAAACTCATCAAACAACCTCATAACTTGAGAGATTCGAATTTCACAAGTTGGCAAAAATTCACTTTTTGTTCTTCATCAAAGCATGTTCATAAACTTGGCAAATTTGAATTCAGCATGCTTAAGCTACATTGCAGGCCTCTAATCCCATTTTCACTCAATAATTCAATGCATATCCTTTGTGCTCTAGCATTATCTTGCTCATTTGGACAATACACACAAAATCAAGCCTAAACTAGAAAAAGCATATTATCCATTCTTGTAAAGTGCTACTTTATGACAACTTTGCAAATCTATGAGGTACAATGCAGATCTTTGAGGCAAAAAGGCATGGACATTTCCCACTGATCAAGACTCAAATGTGCAGCATAGATTGAGGCATTGTACTGGCCTAGAAACCAAGTTGACATTTGCTTGCTTCACTTAGAAGTAACATCCATAACTTATGCCATCTCTCATACCAGCATACAAACACAAGAACAAAGTTGTAAAACACATTACACATAACATATCCAAGCTAACACACGAGCTCTTGACCTCCAAAACACCCTCCATCTCAGAATCATCCTCAAACTGCACAAACAGGGGTGCCCCTGCAGTTTGAGTGCAATCTCTCAATCCCTTCAAGCATTTCTGTCCAAACCTGTTCCTCTACCTTCCTTACAACATATGCAAGCTATCCAGAAGCTAAGGCACGATCTGTAGTTGCTCTAACCACTTCCACCATTTTCACATCTTTGACTTGCAGGTGAAGTTCTACAGCTTGATACAAGAAGGTTCAAGACAAAGTAAGCATTGAAAAAGCATCCCTGGACCTCAAGGAAGCTTTTCCAATCATTACATTGCACTGAAAGTCTCTCATTCTCCACATAGAAGTTCAACTGCACAGGTAAAAGTTTGAATTCGTATCTCTCTTATTAGGCATCTTTAGTCTTAAGTTTGTGAAGAAACAAGGTCCTACTCATAGCCCTGAACATGTACATAGCTTTACTTTTCATTTCTTTTATCTGAGTAGAGAGAATTTGAGCTCTGAAAATGGTAGAAAAATTAGGTCAGAAAAGAGGGGGAGAGAAATTCTCCCTCATCTTAGAGAGATAGGTCAAGTTCTTTATATGGTTAGAACCGTCTCTTCATGCTTAACATCTTTTGTGTTGGAAGTTTGTTCAAAAAATCAAGGAATCAGGAGTTAGACATTGAAGCAAGAGGCGCGCGTTTTTTCAAAGTTTGAAGCTGGAGGTTGAAGACAGTGTGTCATTGGGCTGGGCTGTTGTTGTTCTTTCTTTTCACACCATCCTTTTTGGCTTACACCCCCCTGAGCCCATTTACTCATTTTTTGACATTTTTGACTTTTTCCTTTTTTTGCTGACTTCATTTATTTTTTCTCATGCCATTAGAAAATTAAAAATATTTTTTTCATTATTTTTTGCATTTATTGCATATTTATTTGTTTATTTGTTTAGTTTGTACATAAATATATATATATGATTATTAGAATAAAAATGTTAAAAATAATGTAAATACAATTTTATTTTTATTTACTTTCTGAAAATAGCTCACACAAAAAAAAAATAAAATACTTTTTATTTTATTAAAATATTTAAATATTTATTTTTTTAGAATAATACATATTTAGGGTTATATATATATATATATATATATTTGATTATTAATATATTTAAGACAAAGATATAAAAATACTTGATTTTTTTTTTCATTTTATTAATATTTAATACAAAAATACTTTTTTCACAATATACTTCATTTTATGTCATTTTTATAAATAATAAATAAATAGTTGTATAAAAATTAAATAATACCTTTTTATTTAAAAAAAAATTAGGGTTTTTCACCCTAAGTTCAAAATACTCAAAAATAAATACATTTTTATTTTCTTTTCCCTTTTACATAAAATAATATTTTCTCATACACATAAAAAACTTCCTTTTTACATTTCACATATTTATTTAATTTACATTTAATTATGCTATGCAAATATCCCATTGATGTAATAATTTAGATTTAAATTCTTGTCAATATCCCCATTTGGACATTTGTACCCCCCTTCCCATATTTGGTTTTGTAATAGCTTAGTAATTTTAATTACGCACTTTATCGCTTTCTAATGATAACATGTTAGAATTAGGGTTTGTATGCAAAAAACGATAAAAAAATAGTTTGACCTAATACAAGATAAACAAGCACGAAAATGGACACACAAATCACACTTGCACCCCCTAGGGTATTCCACTTATTGCCTTCAAAAAAATGGGCCATATTGTATGTTGAACATCTTTGGGCAAAGCAAACAGTTTGAATGATCATACTCCCTCGATAAAACTTTTCAAAACAAACAAAACAAATGATCAAGTCCCTTAGAGAAATTGCCCAAAGACATTTAACGTCGTTACAATTATGGTCTAAACGATGACCCGCGCCTGTCCCTTTCACATCCTAACACAAGGTTGCCCACCAAATACAATGGTGGTGCAAACTTGTTAAAAGGGTTAAAGTATAGCAATAATCTTTCGAGAAATTTAGGAGTAGATAACCTCTTAGTTACTTGAATCAACTTGCAAAACAAAACACTTGCCTAAATTTCAAAAAAACACACATCACTACACTTTCAAAACAACTTTCAAAAACAAATGAAAACCTTTTCAAAAGACATACATCTTTGTATACATCCCCACATGGATCATTACAAAGGTTGCCACCACATTGGCCTCTTTTCAAAAACATTTTCAAAAACCCACACACTCAAGCACCATTTAAAACAATTGAAAACAAAAGGCAAGTGATCTAAGCAAGTAACTAAGAGCCCATGGATAACCATGGATAGAAAGGGTGCTAATACCTTCCCTTTCTATAATCTACTCCCCGAACCCAAGAAAACATCTCAAAAGGTTTTTGCTGTGCTTTTTAACCTTTCCTTAGGATAAAATAAAAAGTCGGTGGCGACTCTTGCTAACCGCAACATTTGCGAATACAAACGCAAACCTCAAGTCAGTTCTCCCACCGTATCACACCGACGAACCAAAAAGGTTCGGGCAAAAATTAGGGATAAAAACAAAAAAGATTTGTACACCCGGTAAGTCGAAAACCTGAAAAAGGCGGCTTGGGCAAGAAAGGGTATCCCGGTGGACCAAAAATCTGAAAAGACAGTCTAGACAAAAGTTAGGGATTAAAGCGTACGACTATGTCCCGTCATCTCGTCACTTGCCTACCAGAAGAAGATTTGTCATTTCAATCGGAAATTACCAAGCACCTCATAGGTTGGAATAATACTCGATCCATAAGGCCTCTACAGGCACCTTCTCCCGCAGATACAGGGGAAGAAAAGTCTCGATGCAAAGTCATTGTCATATCCTCAGCCCACGTCCCAATAACATTCACTCCCTGCAGAGTAAGGAGAAAGGTAATGGTGTTATCTCTCCCCGACTGAGACTCACAACTGTAAATGAATTGGCGATATTCTCCCCAAAGCAGAGTTTATCTACCATCAACACTAAAAAGTCTTATCATCCCCAGCGGAGTATAAAAACATCCCCAGTGGAGTTTGAAAAATTGTCCCCAGCAGACTCTGAAAAAATATCCCCAGTAGAGTCTAAAAGATTATTCCTCGTGAAGTCGCAACTGGAAAATCATCCCCAGCGGAGTTCTTTCCTTTAACAAAACAGGAATTCAATCCCCAACAAGGTTCATTATCACCAGCAACGGTATTTCATCCCTGGCTGAAGCAGAATCCTCCAGCAGAGCATCTCTTCTCTACAGAGCCATTACCTCATCATTTTATTCCCCAGCGGAGTTATCCTCTCCTGCAGGTTTATTCCCACAAACATCTTCATCGATTATCCCCAGCGGAAACGAAGGATTCAATTATTTTCTCCAGCAGAAATCCGGGATTCATTTTCCCCAGCTAAAAACATCACATTTCCATACATCATGACATGCATATACGCATCATACAAACACAATCTCATTTATTTTGAGAACATCATTGCTTGATACATATAATGCATTACATACATCTAACCTTTACCTTTCAAGAAGGATACGATCAAATTCTCACAAAATTCAAGCTATGAAGCTTTTACCTAAGTTGAATTACGGACGAGTTCCTAAATCTCGACAGAGATGTTTCCTTAGTTGAATTACGGACGAGTTCCTAAATCTCAGCAGAGATGTTTCCTCAGTTGAATTACAGACGAGTTCCTAAATCTCAGCAAAGATGTTTCCTCAGTTGAATTACGGACGAGTTCCTAAATCTCAGCAAAGATGTTACCTCGGTTGAATTACGGACAAGCTCCTAAATCTCAGCAGAGATGTTTCCTCAGTTGAATTACGGACGAGTTCCTAAATCTCAGCAGAGATGTTTCCTTAGTTGAATTACGGACAAGCTCCTAAATCTCAGCAGAAATGTTTCCTCAGTTGAATTACAGACGAGTTCCTAAATCTCAGCAAATATGTTTCCTCAGTTGAATTACGGACGAGTTCCTAAATCTCAGTAAAGATGTTACCTCAGTTGAATTACGGACGAGTTCCTAAATCTCAGCAGAGATGTTTCCTCAGTTGAATTACGGAAAAGCTCCTAAATCTCATCAGAGATGTTTCCTCAGTTGAATTATGGACGAGTTCCTAAATCTCAGCAGAGATGTTTCCTCAGTTGAATTACGGACAAGTTCCCAAATCTCAGCATAAATGTTTCCTCAGTTGAGTACAGACGATTGAAGTTCCTAAATATCAACAGAGATGATTCCTTAGTTGAGTACGGACGACCAAAGTTCCTAAATATCAACAGAGATGACTCACCAGCATAATGACGGACGGCGAAGCTCCTAAAAATCTACTTCTCTCAACAAAGATCAGCCTTCCCCAGTGGAATCCTCCTCAAACAACAGGTATACAAGCTCTCGCTAAGGAATCTCTTATGCGATCGACACTCCTTCAGATGGCATCTTTAAGCCCATCCCTCGTCAAGAAAATTCCAAATGGCATCTGTAAGCCCATTCCTGACATCGCAAGACGGACACCACTTCATGCGAGTGCAAATTTCTGGGCACTCTAGTGTTCAATCCTCTTCCACCTTCGGATCACGAAAGTCACGAAAGCCAATCTACATCCTCAGGTTTAAGAAGATTGAACAAGGGAAGCTGTTGTACCCCAAAATTTTCCCTCCCATATTTCTCAAAACAATTCAAGAAAGACCTCCAAATTGCTCAAGGTAGTCCAAGGGTTGGCCAGACAAGCTCTCTCCTAAGGCAGTCTACCCCAAATTAGGGTTTTATGTTGCATCAAGATACTTGAGTCCAAGTGGTCCCAAATTCTCAACATTGTCCTAATATGTTCTCAAGATCATCCATGTCAAGTTTCAAGCCTTTCAGAGGAAGTTTGCTCAGTCAATTGCTCAAAGGTCCAAAAATCGACTGTGCTAGGGCAAAAGTCAATTGTGACCCACATACAGTCAAACTTCAATATTTTTGGTAAACATCCTCATTTTGAAGTATATTTCATAATTTGATCAAGGGTTTATCATGATTCATCAAGGATTGCTCATAATTCATCAAGACTAAAAAGTTGCTAAATTAGGGTTTTATAGGAAAAGTCAACTCAACTTTGACCAATCATAACTTTCTCATACTTTATGATAAATGACTCATCCAAAGCTCATTTTAAAGAGGATGTAATTCCATATAATCCATCTTCAGCTCCCAAGTTCAAAATATGCACTCACAAGAAGTTATGAATTTGGACATTATAGGTCATTTTGAAAAGTCAACAAAAACACCTTTTTTGTCAAAGCTTCATACATGAGCATGGAATATCAAAATGAGATGATACCAAAAGGGTTGCTTAGAGGACATCTAAATCTTTCTAAAAAGTCTAAGAACACCTCCAAAGATTCAAAATTGAGGAAATTATGTATTATTGAAGTTGATCTTTTTTGCAAAATTGCCAAAAGTCAACTTTCCCCAAAACTTCAAATTTTGCCAAATGGGCCCAATTGTTTTCACTTATTTTGGATTGGAAACATAGCCCACGTGCTCTAGCCTTTGCCACTTGTCCATATCTTATTTTTATTATTTATTTTGATTTTTATTTGAATTAATTCAATTTAAATCAAAATAAATCAAATAAAATCCAAAACATTGATAACAAAGGATTTTGTGATTATTTCAGGTTCCAATTATATAGCTAGCATCATTCAAATTCGTATCAAGGCATGTGTGCACAAAAAGATTAGAAATAAGCCAAATTTGGAAGGTTTTCAAAGTGAATCAAACCAAATATCAAAAGCATTGAAGAAGGAAGATTTGGATACAACTATCAACCCTAATGCATTGCTTGATACATAAGGAGGCGAGGCAGACCTAGAAACAGGTTGGAAAACAGACGAGAGAGAGAACAAAATCTGGAAAAAAAGGCAAAAAGTGTGAGATCAAAATCCCACTTAGAGGCATTCTCAAGACCATTGAACGATCCCAATTGCTTCCTGGCACTCTCAGCAACCTAAAGCAATCAAGAACTAAGCCGTTCAATCCCCAAAACACTCTGTAAGTCATTCACGATACACCCCTGTTCTTGAATTCGAATCTCATGTTTTAAGCATTGTTAGGTTAAATTATTTATACATTCTTGATCTATGAAGCATTTGCAAACTTTCTGTATCATTCAATTGCGTTTATATGGCCTGTAGCGTTAATCACCATTGCTAGGTTTTTGAGCTTGGTTTTAGGGTTTTTGTTTTCAGGAACAATTGGCCTTCATGAGTGGTACCTTTAGGTTCACGAGGACGAGACGAACGCAACCGTGGTGTTAGGTTTCGTTTATGTTGCCTATAGAAGATTTTGGAATGGACATGGCTTGTAGCGACGGAAAAAACGTCCGTAGGTAAAAGTATTTTACTTTTACCCACGGAGAGAGGAAGGAGACGATTAGCTGTCATCCCTCCATTGGCTTGTTTAAACGTTGGCTCGCGTTTTCTTTTCGTTTCCACTAATATTTGTTTTCTTATATTATTATTATTATTCTATAATTGTACAACAAGCAGCAAGTGATCCAGTGGCAAGCGTAGCAAGGAATTTGCCTTGGGGCATGGGTTCGAATTCCAGGTCCCTCTATTTCTCTATATTATTTTCTTGCAGGTAATCCAATGCGCGTGTGAGCCTAATATCCACCATATGTCTTCATCATCAACGCGCCAGATGGCCAGATATGGTGGTCACCACTGAAGGAACACCATGAGCCAGGGTCAGCGCAATACACAGGATCAAGAAAGTCAAATGGACTCCAGCACTAATGGGCCCAGAAATTGCTATTGGCACACCACTAACTCAGGCCCATTTTCTCATCTTTTTCTTTTTTACATTTTATTAATTATTTCATTTAATTATTTTTACTAACAAATTAAAATTTTCTTTTTATCAAAAATCTACAAAAATATTCTTATGTCCAAATAAATTTAGAATATTATTTTTCATCAATAAATTAATTAATTTAATTAGGTTTGATTAATTAGACAATTTTAATTTCCTTTTGTAAATAATTAAAATCAATTAGAATCAATAGGTTTTATTTACTAACTTTATTTTTTATTTTTTTTCTAAAATAACCAAAAACCAAAAATATGTCATTTTAATTATTTTCATTAATTAATTTAATAACTAATTAATTTAGCATTTAATTTAAAAAAACTTATTTCTTTTATTAAAAACAAAAAAAAACAATTTTCTCTTTTAATTAGGATAGAAGGGTCAAAACCCTAGTTTCACATTCGATTTAATTTTCTCACGCGTTTTATTATTATTGTATCTGCTCCCAGTTTATAATAATTTAATTAGGACATTTATTTATTTTTACCGCTTTTAATTTCAAAGGGTTTGGTTTTGGCTATGTAAATACCCGAAGCCTTGTCATAGCCTAGTTTTAATTTCCGCACTTTAATTTCTGCAAATATTTAACTGTTAGATGTTTGATAATAGGGTTTGCATGACAAGAATGTATGGCTAAATTTAAAACAGTTAGATCACCCTAAATGTGCAAAGATAAACAAATCTGAAATTGAAACACTCGCACATGCGCACTCCTAGGGTACACTCCCACTTGGTTGCCTTCGTAAACGGTCATTGAGTATAGGTTGTTTTAGAGGTCGCCCTCTTGTCTAAAAGATCACAAGTTTCCTCGGAAAGGTTGCCTCGGATATTGTTGCCTCGGATAAATGATCTAAGATATTAGGGTTACCACTAAGACGTCCTAACATTGCTTTAGTGGCCGTGCGTCCCTTTCGAATTGACCCTCAAACTCCAACGATGGTGCTACCTACTCACTAATAGTGGGATAGCATTGTCTAAAGGAAACGAATACAGAACAATTCTTTTTTCGAGTAGGTAGATTAGTTCTTAAGTACTTGCTCATTCCAAACAAATTTTTCACACTTACACTCCTTTATAAACAAAGTTTTCAAAAAACACTTCATTACACTCTTGAAGACAGAAGCAAGAGTTAAATCGAAGTTAAAACAAAAACTTTTTAAAGCGCACAAACACAAAGAAAACAATTTTGAAAATGATGAGCAAGTACCTAAGAGCCCGTAGATAACTACGGATAGAAAGGGTGATAATACCTTCCCTTTCTATAAATTTACCCCCGTACTCAGAAATATCTCGAAAAAGGAATTTTTCTGTGCTTTTTTCCTTTCCTTGTTGGATAAAATAAAAGACGATGGCGACTCTTGCTTACCGCGACATTTTACGAACACAAACGCAAAACGAAAACCAGCAAAATTTCCTTAACGAAATAGGGAAACCACGAGCCTGGTTCTGGCCACTGTATCACATAGACAGGCAGACAGACAAACAAACAGACAGACAGACAGACAGTTAGATAGACAGGCAGAGTAGTGCAGAAGCTATGACGGAGTAATCCGGAAATAGTTGTCACGCGATACTATGCTCGGACGAGTCTTTCTTGAGAATATTACTAATTACTGAGTTAATCGGGAAGTTGGTAATATCCGAAGGAAGGATGTAGACTCTGGGAACCTCTAGAACCTTGTTTGGTAGGTGATAACTTTTTAGACCAACACCTTATGGGTAGTACCTTCGACCTCATGCTCGTGACGTTGAACCTATGAACCCTAAATGTGTGATCTTGTGTGTGATTGTTGCATCATGCATCCATGCACTCATAAGCATCTTTTGAAGAAAACAATATTTCAAGGGATTTAAAGGTTGACTATTTGTGAATATCTCAGGTACTTTTAACCATGGATTCTGGGAACAGAAAGACCGGGAAATACAGTTTCAAGGATCCCAATATAGATGAGTTGGTCAGTCTAATTCCAGAAATCGAGTGATCTGTAGACTTTCGGAAGAAGTATGGATCTATTATTCCTCTCATGAAGCTGAAGATGAAGGAGGGTATTCTCTCTACCTTGGTCCAGTTCTATGATCCGATGTATCATTGCTTTACTTTTCCCGATTATCAGTTGATGCCTACACTGGAGGCGTACTCTTATCTATTGGATTTACCCATTACCGATCGTGTTCCTTTTACTGGTTTAGAGGGTGAGCCAAAACCACATGAGATTGCTGCTTTGATTCATCTGGGGAAGTATGAGGTGGAAGCCCGTATGACTACTAAAGGAGGGATTAGAGGATTACCAGTTCAGTTCTTATTGGAGAAAGCTCGTTACTTTTCCAGAATGAAGAGTACAGTTGCTTTTGAGGCCATTTTTTCTCTACTTGCTTATGGATTGTTCTTATTTCCTAATGTGGAAAAGTTTGTCGACATTAACGCTATCAGGATTTTCATAATTGGAAACCCAGTTCCTACAATGTTGGGTGATGCTTATTACTCTGTTCATCTTCAGAATTCTTATTATAAGGGAATGATTATCTGTTGTAAGCCTCTGTTGTACCGGTGGTTCATTTCTCATATGCCTCAGTCTAATGCTTTTTGGGATGTCAAGAAGGAACCCTATTAGGCTCCTAAGATCATGGCGCTTACTCACTCGGATATTTATTGTTATCATCGAGCTTACCAGGATGTGGAGATTATTGACAGTTGTGGTAGTTTCCTCAATGTACCGCTTCTTGGTACAAAGGGAGGAATTAACTATAACCATGTTCTTGCACGGCGACAGCTTGGTTATCCGATGAGGGATAAACCAAATAGTATTCATTTGAGTAGTTTCTTTCTGAAGGAAGGATAAGACCATAGGGAAGCTAGGGAGCAGATTGCGAAGGCCTGGCGTCACATTCATAAGAAGAGTAGGAAGGATTTGGGACATAGGGGTGTTGTTTCTTTGGAGCCATATCTCCAATGGATTCGATTGAGAGCTATTAAGTTAAAGATGCCGTATACTCGGGAGACACCCATGCATGATCTATTTGTGAAGAGCACTCATCCCTTATTAGATGATCTAGAAGAGCTGCAACTCGCTTTGGTCAGTATGCAACAGGAAAGGGATGCTTGGAAGAACAAGTTCCAGACTTTAGAGAGTTCCTATAAAGCAGACTTGAAGGAGAAAGACGATTTGAATGGGATCCTTGAGAGTCGAGCGGTGGAGTATATGGAGAGGCAAGGGGATTTATTTTCCGCTAAGCCTCAAACCGGTGCTGATTACTCACTTCCTGATTCAGATGATTGGAAGGAGGTTGCCATCAGACATGTGGAAGAAAACCAGAGGTTGAGGGCTCATATTGTCAGGCTCACAGGGAAGCGCCAGTGTATAGATTGATCTACATCAGTTCTTTTTCTCAGAATTTTAAATTGTATTTTCATCTTGTACTTGGGATCATTGAAACTTGTAATCCATTTTGAAGTTATTATAATAAAAAATTTCAGTATTTCAAATGCGTTATCATTTTGATGTTTGCAATATGTCTATAAACCGTAAATCCCTTGAAATATTAAATAACAAAGTAAAAATAATCATATGCATTGCATATCATGCATCATATTACGCATATTTCTTGCATTTGTTATGCATACCCAGGTGTCTTACCAAGCTTCTTTACTTAATTCAGCAAGCTGACTCATCACTACAACACTCGGGTTAATTTCAAAAAGAAGATGGACAACTTAGAACAGGAGAATCGCGAGCTGCGCGAAAAAGTTTCTGCTTTGAAGGTTGGTTTGGCCAATTTCACTACTCTGATGGAAGCTCTGGTGGTTGCTCAGAATCAGCCACCGAGTGTTCAACCTCAACCAACAAGGGCAAATACTGAAGTTCTGACTGTTCTTGTATCTGCTACTCCGGCTGTTATTTAGAATGGCATGCCTCAAGGTTATCCATGGGGAATGCCAGAGAATTTTGCACCTGAAGGTTTCAATCTTGGTCCTCAAGATACTCCAGTGGTTCAGACTGTTGTTACTCCAACACCTCCTGTGGTGCATGCTGTTCCTGCTGCACCTCCTTCGGTAAACATGGTTCCATTTGTTAATGATGATGTGTGTCGTCCTTTCCCTATGCCGAGTTAATACTTGGGTCTCTATGACAGAATGGATGATTTTCAAGAGCAGTTTGATAAAATGCAAAGAGATATGAAGGCTCTTAGGGGAAAAGAGCTATTTGGGAAGAATGTGAATGAGCTATGTTTGGTCCCGGATGTTAAGATACCTGCTAAGTTCAAGGTCCCGGAATTTGATAAGTATAAGGGCAACACTTGCCCTTGTGCTTACTTGGTAATGTACGTGAGGAGAATGTCTACCCACACTGATGATCATCGGCTACTGATTCACTTTTTTCAGGATAGTTTGACTGGTGCGGCACTGAAATGGTATATGAGCTTGGACAACTCCAACATCCATACTTTTAATGACTTGGGAGAAGCATTCATCAAACAATACAAGTACAATATGGACATGACGCCCGACCGTGACCAACTTAGGGCCATGGTTCAGAAAGACAGGGAATCGTTCAAAGAGTATGCGCAGAGATGGCGTGAAGTAGCTGCCCAAGTGATTCCTCCCATGGAAGAGAAGGAGATGACTAAGATTTTTCTGAAGACGTTGGGAGCTTTCTACTACGAAAGGATGGTAGCAAGCGCACCGAGTGACTTTACTGAGATGGTAGGAAAGGGTATCTGCTTAGTGAAGGATCCGGAGGTGTGAAGAAGCCATCTTATGGGTTTACCAAGAAGAAAGAAGGGGATACAAATGTTGTTATACAAGAGAGGAGGGTAAACACTCCTAGAAGGAATTATCAGCGTCACCAGTAAGTCACCTCAGTTACTCCTGTGATGAATGTCGCCCTGACTACCGTTGCTTATCAGAGACCGTCCCAACAGGGGAATCAAGGGTATAATCAGAGAAGGGAGAAATATGACCCTATTCCCATGAGTTATGCAGAGCTACTACCAGCATTGATTCATAAGAGGTTGGTTCAAACCCGACCACCTTCTGTCGTACCATCACCATTGCCTTGGTATTACAAGGCAGACCAAACGTGTCCTTTTCATCAGGGGGCACCAGGGCATAGTGTTGAGAATTGTTATCCTTTGAAGACTGAAGTGCAAAAGTTAGTGAAGTCTGGAATTCTATATTTCAAGGACATGGTACCTAATGTGAAACATAATCCTCTACCCAAACACGGGGGAGTAAATTCTATAAATATGGTGGCCGGTTGTCCAGGCGACTTCCGGATTTTTGACATTAATCTGGTTAGAGGGGACTTGGTGAAAATGCACGCAGACCTTTATGAATTCAGCTACTATACGCATGACCATGCCGGTTGTGCTATTTGCAGTACAAATATGCAGGGTTGCGAGAAGATAAAGGCTGATTTACAGGAGATGATGGATGAGGGCTTAATCCATATAATCAGGCCTAGGGCAGAGTATGAAGAGGAAGTGAATATGGTTTCTGGATGTCCTGGTAAATTCATAATTTTTGATGTAGAGTATTTGAATGAGGATCTCGTGCAGTTGCATGCTACCTTCTGCCATACTGCTAGTCAGGTGGAACACCAATATGGATCTTGCCTAGTTTGCTGTCGAGATCCCCGAGGATGTTCAATTGTAAGGGAGGGGAGTTCAGTTGCTATTAGACAACAGAACTATCAAGATCACAGGTCAGAGGGATGATTATCATGAGGTTGATATGGTTGAAGTTGGTTTAACGGAAGAAGAGTCAGATGAAGAGTATGCTTCCGCGGATGAGTATTTTTCTTCAGACGAAGATTCGTTTCCCAGAAAAGACTTTTTGATGACTGATTTTGTTGAAGAAGGGGTAAACGTCATTGTGCCTTGTTTTGGTGCACCCGCTCATCTTGAAGTGGAGTACCATAGCAAACCAGCTGTTACCCCATTGGTAATTAGTTTTCCAGGTCCTATTCCCTACAAATCATATAAGTTTGTGCCTTACAAATACAACGCTACAATCTTAGAATATGAGGTGGAAGTTCCCATCCAGCCGATGCCCGATGTTGGAAATATAGCTGAAAATAGCAGGGTGACCCGTAGCAGTCGTGTGTTTGCACCGGTTGTACGAAGAGATGTTGTTGCTGGAAAGAAAATTGATGAAAATGATGAACCTAAGAAGGCTACAAGAGAGACTAGTGGAGCTACATTAGAGAAAGAAGTGGATGATATTTTGAAGATAATTAAGATGAGCGACTATAGAATTGTAGATCAGCTACTACAGACTCCTTCAAAGATATTTATCCTAGCTTTATTAATGAACTCCTCTACTCATAGAGAATAATTGAAGAGAGTACTAGACCAAGCTTTTGTGGAGAGTGACATGCCATTAGATCAATTCAGCAACGTAATTGGAAACATTACGTCATGTAATAACTTGAGTTTCTGCGATGATGAATTACCAGATGAAGGGAGGAATCATAACCTGACCCTCACATATCTATGAACTGCAAGAATGATTCTCTATCCAATGTTCTAATTGATAATGGATCCGCGTTGAATGTTATACCGATGAGTACTCTCATGAAGTTAAAGTATCAAGGAGCACCTATGCGCCCGAGTGGCATCATTGTGAAAGCATTTGATGGGTCGAGGAAATTTGTCATCGATGAAGTGGACTTACCCATCCATATAGGACCACATTTGTTCCAGATAACCTTCCAGGTCATGGAAATTATTACCGCATATAGTTGTTTACTAGGACGGCCTTAGATACACGAAGCAGGGGCTGTCACTTCAACTCTACATCAGAAGCTAAAGTTTGCGCGTGAAGGGAAGGTGGTGACATAAATGGGGAGTTGGCGTTGTTGATATCCCATTTGTCCTCTTTCAGTATCGTAGAAGCGGATGAGGCTGCTGTTGGAACCCAGTTCTAATCCCTATCTATTGACAACATAAGGAGAAATGATAATTCTGTGGTTTCGCTAAAGGACGCGCAGCAGGTTGTGCGTATTGGTCATAATACAGTTTGGGGACGAATTGTGGATCCACCCGTGAATAAGAACAGAACTGGTTTGGTTTTCTCTTCAAGGAATGGAAAAGGTGAAAGTTTGAAGCCAAAGTCTATTGTGAACAGTTATCATGATGTTTTCCACAGCGGAAGCTACCTCCATCCAATTGATTCTGGAATTAATGCTGCTAAAGAGATTAAAGTAGAGCAGGAAGTGCCGAATTATGTGACACATGGAGTCAGGGTTCAGAACTGGGTCACCATTGATGTTCCTTCTTGCATACATGTTTCAAAGTAATTTGTTTTGTTAATCTTTTTTTTTCTTGAAAAATCTTTCACTCTGCCCAATGTGGAAGTATTAATGCTGCAGGGCTTATCTGTTTGCTGTGACTTTTAAGATCATTAATAAAAGTTGTCTTTGCTTCCCGAATTATGTCTTTATTTTCTGCTTTTTCTTGGAAAATTGTAATAAAATAAAAAAACTTTTCAAAATAAATAATAACTGAAAATCAATCCGCATGATCACTTGTTATATGTGTCAGTTTCTAAAAGCAATCATAAATCATATATGCAGATTAATTAAAAAACCAGTTGAATACAATGACCCTGCACCCTCTTCCAACTTTGAATGTCCTGTGTTTGGGGCCGAAGAAGAAGATTATGATGAGATCCCAGAAGAGGTCTCACGGTTGCTAGAGCACGAAGAAAATACCATTCAGCCATATAAGGAGCCTTTGGAAGTGATCAATTTGGGTTCAGAAGAAGATCCGAAGGAAGTCAAGATTGAAGCATTGTTGCATCCCGATGAGAAGAGCAGGTTGATTGAGCTGTTGAAAGAGTGTGTGGATATTTTCGCTTGGTCTTACCAAGATATGCCCGGTCTAGATACAGATATTGCCGAGCATCGTTTGCCGTTGAAGCCAGAGTGTCCTCCAGTTAAACAAAAGTTGAGAAGAACCCACCCAGATATGGCAGTAAAGATCAAAGAGGAGGTCCTAAAGCAGATTAATTATGGTTTTCTTGTGACGTCAGTGTATCCTCAATGGATCACCAATATTGTCCCAGTACCAAAAAAAGATGGAAAAGTCTGCATGTGCATAGATTACAGAGATCTAAATAAAGCTAGTCCAAAAGATGATTTTCCATTGCCTCACATCAACATGTTAGTGGATAGCACAACAAAATTTAAAGTATTCTCGTTCATGGACGGATTTTCCGGGTATAATCAAATAAGAATGGCTCCAGAGGACATGGAAAAAATAACGTTTATCACACCCTAGGGAACATTTTGTTACAGAGTGATGCCCTTCGGGTTGAAGAACGCTGGTGCAACGTACTAGAGGGCTATGTAAATCCTATTCCATGATCTGATGCACAAAGAAATTGAAGTATATGTTGATGATGTGATTACCAAATCCCAGACTGAAGAAGGTCATATAGAAGATTTGTTGAAGTTGTTTCAGCGTTTGAGGAAGTATCGTCTCTGCTTGAATCCAAATAAATGCACCTTCGGTGTTTGATCGAGGAAATTGTTGGGTTTCATTGTTATCCATAAAGGAATTGAAGTTGACCCTGATAAAGTCAAAGCAATTCAAGAAATGCCAGCACCAAGAACTGAAAAGCAAGTCAGAGGTTTCCTCAGGCGTTTGAATTATATTTCCAGATTTATTTCCCACATGACTACAACATGTGAATCGATCTTTAAGTTTTTAAAGAAAGATCAAGGTTGTGTGTGGACGGATGACTGCCAAAGGGCATACGAGAGTATTAAAGAATATCTGCTTGAACCTCCTTTCTTGCTCCCTCCCGTAGAAGGAAGAACGTTGATTATATATCTAACAGTGTTAGATAAATCCATGAGTTGTATTCTGGGACAACAAGATGAAACAGGGAAGAAGGAGTTCGCCATTTATTATCTCAACAAAAAAATTCACTGATGGTGAGTCGTGGTATTCCATGCTGGAAAAGACATGTTGTGCTTTGGCCTGGGCAGCAAATCATTTGCGGCAGTATTGTTGAATTATACCACTTGGTTGATCTCCAAAATGGATCCAATCAAGTACATTTTTGAAAAACCTGCTCTTACCGGGAGAATTGCCCGCTGGAAGATGTTGTTATCAGAATATGATATCGAGTACCACACTTAAAAGGCTATTAAAAGTAGTGTGTTGGCAGATTACCTTTCTCACCAACCGGTGGAAGATCATCAGTCTGCAGAATATGAATTCCCCGATGAGGATGTGATTTTCCTGAAAGTGAAATATTGTGATGAACCATTTCCTGAGGAAGGCCCTGACCCTGAATCTCGTTGGAGTATGATATTTGATGGAGTTGTAAATGCTTATGGTAAAGGAATTGGTGTTGTGATTGTCACTCCTCATGGATCGCACATTCATTTTACTGCAAGGTTAACATTTGATTGCACTAATAATATGGCAGAATATGAGGCTTGCATCATGGGTCTTGAGGAAGCTATTGATCTCAGAATCAAAACTCTAGATGTGTATGGTGATTCAGCTTTGGTAATAAATTAGATTAAAGGAGAATGGGACACTCGTCACCATGGCTTGATCCCTTACAAATATTATGCTAGAAGATTATTACCCTTCTTCAATAAAGTTGAATTCAATCACATCCCTAGAGATGAAAATCAAATGGCGGATGCTCTGGCAACTCTGGCTTCCATGTACCAAGTGAATACTTGGAATGATATACCCTGAATTACAGTTCGATGGATGGATAGGCCCGCTCATGTGTTTACGACAGAGGAGGTAGCAGATGAAAAACCTTGGTATTATGATATCAAACATTTTCTTCAGACTCAGGAATACCCGATTGGTGCGTCGAAGAAAGATAGAAAGACATTGAGAAGATTGGCAGGCAGTTTCTTCCTCAGTGAAAATGTGTTATACAAGAGAATTTATGACATGGTCTTGCCTAGATGCGTGGATAGACACGAAGCAGACATGTTGATGCATGAGATTCATGAAGGTTCATTTGGAACTCATGATAATGGACATTCGATGGCTAAAAAGATCCTAAGGGCAGGTTATTATTGGCTAACAATGGAGTCTGATTGTTACAAATTTTCAAATAAGTTCCATAAATGCCATATCTATGCAGACAGAGTCCATGTGCCTCTGACACTTCTCAATGTGATTTCCTCCCCGTGGCCTTTCTTTTGTGGGGTATTGACATGATCGGGATGATAGAACCCAAAGCGTCGAACGGACACCGTTTTATCTTGGTAGCAATTGACTACTTCACCAAATGGGTAGAGGCTGCTTCATATGCCAATGTTACCAAACATATGGTTGTGCGTTTCATTAAAACTAATCTTATATGCCGGTATGGTGTGCCGAGCATAATCATCACTGACAATGGCTCGAATTTGAACAACAAGGTGATGACAGAACTGTGTGAAGAATTCAAGATTGTCCATCACAATTCGTCTCCATACAGGCCAAAGTTGAATGGGGTTATTGAAGCTGCTAATAAGAATATCAAGAGAATTATCCAGAAAATGGTTATTACTTATAAGGATTGGCATGAAATTCTCCCTTTTGCTCTGCATGGATATCGAACATCTGTTTGCACTTCAACAGGATTAACTCCATTCTCCCTGGTGTATGGAATGGAAGTTGTACTCCCTGTCGAGGTAGAGATTCCCTCGTTGCGTGTGATAATGGAAACCAAATTGACAGAGGCTAAATGGGTCCAGAACAGGTTTGACCAATTGAACTTGATTGAGGAGAAGAGAGTGACAGCTTTGTGTCACGGACAGTTATATCAGAAAAGAATGAAGAAAGCTTTTGATAAAAAGGTCAAACCTCGTGAATTCAGAGAAGGCGACCTCGTGCTCAGGAAGATCATGTCTTTCAACACTGATTCTAGGGGCAAGTGGACTCCCAATTTTGAAGGCTCGTATGTTGTCAAGAAAGCCTTCTCTAGTGGTGCATTAATTCTTGAAACTATGGATGGAGAGGAGTTCCCACGTCCCATGAATGTTGACGCAGTCAAGAAATACTTTGCCTAAAGAAATAAAAGAACAGCTCGCTAAGTTGAAAACCCGAAAGGGCGGCTTAGGCAAAAAGGAGCGTCTCGGTAGGCCGAAAACCCGAAAGGGCGGTCTAGGCAAAAATTAGAGACATAAACAGAATAAATTTCCCGCTAAGTTGAAAACCCGCAAGGGCAGCTTAGGAAAAAGTTAGGGATTTTCTTGGCAAGTAACTATGTCAGACAAGACTTGATCGTTGAAGCAACAATCTTCTCGGATCCTCACCATACTTCAACAAAAGCTACTACTTAGGATTTCAAAAGTTGCTAGGGGGATAGTGGTCATTGTATCTCAATGTATCTTTTCCATTACGTATTACCATTTCCCAAACTTTGTAATCATCCATGGAGTCTCGCCATTCGCAGACTATCATTCTATTAATGAAATTCGAGCTTTTACGCAATTCTTTGTGTTCTTGTTTTATTTAGCTTGCAAAGACTCCATTTATTACTGATAATAACTTTCAAAGCAAAAAGATTAAAAAAAACAAAATTGATTTTTTTCAAAAAAAGAAGAGATTTTTACAATTTACTTTTACTTTGAGATTTGTGATGAAACAATGACAATAAAAATGGTGATCCCAGGAATGAACAAACTCCGGTTGTTTTGAGAAGTTTTATTTCCCTCATGAAGGTTCTCTCAGGTCATTTTGCTGGTATGCGCATGATCTTTGTATGTTTCTCAGGTAGTTAAAGACGATACCAATTGGTGTAAGGTGCAGTATTGGGTTTGTGATCCAATTATCCCTAGTCAAGTCTTGGTTCACTTTTGATTTTGAGTTTGCATGGTCAAAAGCCTCTGTCTCAGATTCCCCAGCGAAGTTTTCCCTCATACGATGAAAGGTTTTATTCCCTTGGTGTGCTGAGATGTCGCTCTTTCTGCAGTATTGGAATTATTGTTGGTATTTATTTCCCAAGAAACTAGACTAGGGAGGTATATTTTCTAAGAAGTGTCGACACAGTTGTCAACCCTTTGGGTTTTCACCCACCAAGTGCTAGGTTTAATTTTAAATCCCCATGAGTTTGACCTCTTTCTGTAATGTTGACTTCTTGTTTCCTCAAGAAGGCTATCCCAGGGCATCTTTTATTGGAATAAGTTTACATGATATGAAGACTCAATCCAAGATTCCCCAGTGACGGCTTTGTTTATTTGATATAAGTCTTTTCCCCCGTGCATGCTGAGTAGGACTCATTTGTGAAGTATCTCCCTTTCGGCAGTACTTGCATTTTATTTGATTGCCTGATAATCAGGAAAGGGCAATATTTTACTTAAGAAGTGTTGAGATGGTTATCAACTTTTTGGGTTTTCACTCGCCAAGTGTTGGGTTTGATTTAAAATCCCCATAAGATTGATTTCTTGCTATAATGTTTGACTTCTTAACTCCCCAAGCTATTATCCCCATGAGGTTTCATACTTTTTCCCCAGAGAAGTTAGTGCAATACTTACTCTCAATATTGAAGAATGTATCTTGGTTTCCCCTCTTTAATGTGATGTTAACCTCACCAATGAAGTAAGCCAAGATTCCCCACTGAAGTTTGATTGTTTCAGCGTCAGTCTGCTTTATTTGAGGTTGGTCTTGCAATCTCCAGTAGGCATGTTACTTTCGGAAAAACTGGTTTCTCCATTGAAGTCGGAAGAAGGATGTTCTATCCCGATATCTGTTTGATTTGTCTACCTCCAAATTATGTTTCTCCTTAGTAAAGTTAAAGGCATGCAGTAGGTTTGGTTTCCGCAGTTGGCCTTTACCTTTCTTGGAATGATCATTCTGGTTGAAGTTTAGCCAAGTGTTGTTAGTACCTAAGGAGGTTTCGTTTGTCTGTTCCTACTGATTGTGTATCTGTTTTGCCAGCATGCGCACGATAGCACTCATACATTCATACATACATCATGCATAGTTAAAATTTACAAATCAATTTTCATTGACATTTGTTAATATTTTTGTTGACATATTACCCTATTTTGAAGAGATAAGTTACCCTCTTTTCATTAGAGCACCGGTCTTAAGAAGAAAACGCACACTCTTACAATTTCTCTACTGAGTTGTCCCTCATAGAAGATTTTTGCTTTAAACCTTCCGATACAGTTCCTTGTTTGGAAGGATCTTGTTTTCCCTTTTGATTTTATTTCTCAAAGGATGTATTCTGGTTGACTGTTTCATTTCCAATTTATTTCTACTTTGGGTCTGTGGCTCCCCGGCGATATTATTTACTTTGGATTTCTGAAAACTTTGAGTTTTAGTTTGTGAATTTATTTTTCACGAGAAGACTTTATCTCCTCAGCAGGAATATAGTGGCATTTCCCTAGGAAGTCATATTTCTATCCCCAGAAAGTCATTTCTTTTTGCAATCCTCCATGACAACGAGTAACAGGTCTCTTTATTTGAGCAACTTGTGTTTCCCTGTAAAAGTCGATGTAACTTTTGCTACCTCCTCTATGAAAGGATAGTATGCAGTCCGTCGTCAGTTTACGCCAGTGGATGGCAAGGCTTTCAAATTCGCAGAAATAGCTCATTGAGAAATCTTTGCAAGTGGAAGTCTCTTTATTTGAGACAACTTACATATTACCCTTTCCAGGAAAAGTGCTTCGGTTAAAGAAGAAGTTGAGACCCGTTCTAGGCAAAACACCAGAATCTTGGGGAAACTTGTTATCTTTCTTATACCTTTAGTGAAAATTGGTAGGACATCGACAGTGAACGTCGGTGCTTATTATTCTTTTGCTATCTTCAGTGAATGTTGATAGTTCATTGTCAATGAACGGTGGTGATATGATATATTCTCTTTCTACCTTCAGTGAATGTTGGTAGACCATCGGCAGTGAACGCCTGTGTTTATTATCTTTTTGCTATCTTCAGTGAACGTTGATAGTTAATTGTCAGTGAATGGCGATGATATGATATATTCTCTTTCTACCTTCAGTGAAAGTTGGTAGACCATCGACAGTGAACGTCGGTGTTTATTATCTTTTTGCTATCTTCAGTGAACATTGATAGTTCATCGTCAATGAACGGCGATGATATGATATATTCCCTTTCTACCTTCAGTGAAAGTTGGTAGACCATCGACAGTGAACGTTGGTGTTTATTATCTTTTTGCTATCTTCAATGAATGTTGATAGTTCATCTTCAGTTAACGGTGATGATATGATATATTCTCTTTCTACCTTCAGTGAAAGTTGGTAGACCATCGACAGTGAACGTCAGTGTTTATTATCTTTTTTCTATCTTCAGTAAACGTTGATAGTTCATCGTCAGTGAACGGAGATGATATGATATTATTTTTTCTATCCTTCAGTGAAAGTTGGTAGACCATCGGCAGTGAATGTTGATGTTTGTTATCTTTTTTCTACCATCAGTGAACGTTAGTAGTTCATCGTCAGTGAACGGGGGTAATATGATATATTCTCTTTTTACCTTCAGCAAAATTTGGTAGACCATCGGTAGTGAACATCGATGTTTGTTATCTTCCTCTCCGCCTTCAGTGAACGTTGGTAGCTTCGCCTTCAGTAAAAGTTGGTGTGTCCTTTGACCATCCTACTATCCTCTTTGATTCAGGTCTTTTGATCCACCAGTGATTTATTTTCCTGGTTGGGTCGCGCTTTGTTTCTTTATCATTGTTGCATCCCCAGTGATACTTTGGGTCTCTTTGGTACTGTTCATATGCATTCATATGCATAAGAATTTGCATGGCATCTTAAGGCCAAAAATAGGGTTTGTTTTATATTTAAGTATCTTCGATCGCGTCGACACGAAGATTTTTAACCTTCGTATCTCTAGATAGAAGAAACTTAAATAGGGCAGCTGTTGTACCCCAATTTTTGCCCCTAAGATTCCCCTATCATATCATGTAAACTTGATCATAACAAAATCACATTAGGGTTGGTTCTTCCTCTTTTTCTATCTCCTATCTTTAAGTTTTCTCTTGAGGAATCTCCAAGCACCTTAGTTGTGTATTTTGTATATACGTTGATAATTAACCTCTAACCAAAATACAAAAAAAAAAATATTTGTCTTTGCCTTTGCATATTTGTGTTTTGTAGGTACCGAGTCAAAGCATCCGACAAATAAGGTTTTCCGGTATTATTTCCCTAAAATCTCTATTTTCAAAGAAAAATAGTAATAATTAAAATTTTTTGTTTTCCTGTACAATCGATTGCTCCCATAGTGCAATCGATTGCACAAAGTGTATTGAGCATAATCTTTTAAAAAAACTGTGTTTTCAGCCTTCAAAAATCAAAAAAATTTAGTATGTGTCGACACAGACGTATTATGTGTCGACTCATCCTGTTTTGTATAACTAGCATGTGTCGACACATACATGTTATGTGCCGACTCATGCAATTTGATTGGTTCTGTATTGTGTTGAAATAGAAGCATGCATCGACCCATAGAGGATTGTGTCGACTCATCCTCTTTTGTATAACTAGCATGTGTCGACACATACATGTTATGTGTCGACTCATGCAATTTGATTGATTCTGTATTGTGTTGAAATAGCAGCTTGTATCGATCCATAGAAGCTTGCATCGACTCATGTTGTGTTATACAACTAGAATGTGTCGACGCATACGACTCTTGTGTCGACTCATAGCAGCAAAACACACGTGAGTTTTGAAAAAAAAGCCAGCAATTTCAAAACTGTCATCTTTTTGGCTCCAATTTTTCTGCATAATTTGAAAATTATATTATTAATTCAATTTTTGGCTCCAAGAATCAATTACCAAATTACCACTAATCCTAATCCTAAACTATATAAATAGAGACCTCATTTCATTCAAATCATAAGCTTTTGATAGCCAAACTCATTTTTCTAAAAAATATCTCAATTCTCTCCATCTACCAAATTCACTCAAAGCTCCATTTTAAAAAAAAAGGATAGTAAGCTTTGCATTGAAGCTTACTAATCTTTGAGCTAAACCTTCACCCAAACACTTTTTCTTCATCAATTCTCTACATCCAAGCTTTGGTAATTGATTCTTGTGGTTGAATTGAAGAAAATTCTGGAAGTTGTTTGATAATTCTCTAATTCTACCTTTGGTAAGTTGGATCATCATCTTTCACAATGTGATCTCTTGTGGATTTCTAGTTTTGATTCATCGAGCACTGTTTTATGATTCCATTAGTGTTATTTTCTCATAATTTGATGGAATTTTTATTCTCAATTGGATCCATGATCATAAGGTGTTTGATGAAAAGTTGGAACAAGAATTTGATCTTTGAAATGTTGTCTTCTACTGATTTTAACAGGTTGCAATCAATTGTTGTAACATTGCAATCGATTGTCACAGAAAATTGATTTGAAAAAACTGCACTGATGCAATTGGTTGATGTCTAAGCACAATCGATTATAACAGTGCCAAAAATACTTTTTCTGCCTTATTTTGGGGTTGTTTTGACTCAAATATTTTTTTCTGCTCACTCTCTTTGATGGATAATTTGGATTACAATTTTAAATGTCCAATTTCTCTTTAAATTCAATGGACTTTGTGATGTAGATGAAGTTGGATAAATGTTCATCAATTCAAATCTACCTAAGAGTGAATTATTTAATTCATTTTTAGTGCTTTGAATTAATGATATTTTTAGTGCTTTAATCCATCTAAAGGAGTGGTTGAATTTAAAGATGTAAGAATTTTGAGGTGGTAATCCAAATTAGCTTATCATTCCCCTCCCTCTTCATCTTATCCCTTTATTTTTTAATTGTGCTACATGTTAAGGGATGATGATCTCTATATCATTTATCCAAACATGAAGTACATAGATTGCTATTGACCGACCTCAAAATAGGTGCGACTTCTACATAAGTCCACTTACGATTGCTTAACATAGCGCTAAATTTTATCCCGATTCGAATAAATGATCATTCGTGGCCCAAACCTATGTTTGCAAGCCCATGTATGTTAATTTGATCCATTTGATCCAATAACCTTGAGACTCATTTTGTGGAGGATTTGGTTCTACCAATCCTCTAATGGATCTTCATCAATTTTGGTCAACGCGGATCACTTAAACATCGTTGATCATTAAATGTTACCTTGAGAATTTATTAAATGGATGATATACTTGACATAAAGCAAATGCAACTTGTTGTGTGGAGGCTTTGGTTCTATAAATCCTCTAATGAGTTCCAAATGCAAGTTTCAAGATGGTCATCCAACTAACCACTAATCTCTAACAATTGACTTTATTTTATGCTCTTTACCTTATTTTTATGCTTTATGTACCATTTACTTTTAGCATTTTACACTTCATGCTATTTTCATCTTTGCTCACTTGAGCATTTACTTTTATGTCATTTTTATTTTGCTCACTTGAGCTTTTCTGTTCTTTTTGAAGATACTTAATAATCAACATAAACCATAAAAATATTTAATGACACTTGGACTATTTGGTTACTATCCTTGGCATTATGGAGCATGGGACTTTTTCTTGGACTTAGGATTAGAAACCTTGGCCTATGTTGGTGACCTTGGACCTTAATTGATATTTTGTCTGGAGTTCTTGAGGTTTACCTCAAGACATTGGGTTGTCTGTTTGTTTTGTGTGCAGGTTATTGTGATTACACTCTTTGTTTGTAATCTGGAATTCACCCGTATAGAGCCGTTACTCTGCCCAATTTTTGTGAAGACTTAATATGCTTGAAGTCTGGCTCTCTCAAGAGGTCTAGTATCTTTGCTTGCTTGGTTTCAGTCCAAAGAATGGGAATTCTATCTTGACTCATAATGCCAATTATTGGCTTCTTGTTGGTTAGATGATTCTTCTCCTTAGCTTTTACCTTATGCTTTAGGATAGTCTCTTCTTCTCCTCCCATCTTCTTTAATTTAAAAAATTTTCTCCCTCCTTTTTAAAACTCTTCTTATTTCTAAACTTGAAACACTTTCATAATAAAATTGGACTTATGTCCATGCATTTTCAAAATATTTTCATAAATAAACATCAATCAATTTAATAATACCTTGACATTTTTTATGAGAAGACTAAAAGTCAATCAATCTCATTTCAAACCATTTTGCCACTTTGGCTTTTATCTTTAAACTTTTCTCAAAAGATTAGACTCTTGTCAATCCTTGTAGTGATGCAAACAACTATACTTCTACAATATGTAATGAAGAGAGATATTTTCCACTTGGGTGTTGAGTGAGGCATTGTTTATTTTAAAATCCAAGCCATATCCTCCACTTTGAGATGATGCAGATTCTCCTTTCTCATAATTGTGGGTAGTATGTATGTTTTCCACACGGACAATGACGATGATGTCTTATCTCTTAAAATCAACCAACACACTTGTGTTTCAAATTTTTAAAAGAGGAACTACGTGTACCCTGATCCCCTATTGCGCGAAAGGTGGTACGTAGGCACTAAAGGTTCGCAACCGCGGCGGGTGCAAAAATAAAAAAAAATATATTTATTTTCTCACCTCCACCATCCATTTTATATACAACATATTTTATATCCAAAATATACATATTTTACAAAGAGGTTTCTGCGGAGTACCGTAGATGTTTAGGGTGCTAATACCTTCCATTTGCATAACCAACCCCCTTACCTTGAATCTTTCCCCCTCTTTTTGGGTTATTCGCTCTTTTCCCATTCCTTTGGAAACAATAAAGCGCGGTGGCAATTTTTATTTTTGATTTGTATAAAGTCTAGTCAATCCAATGGCTTAGTCTTGAACATTTCTACCGCTACAGCTATTCTAAGAGCCAAGTGTTTAGTAATGGGATCCTTATCAGAAGATAGGTCATCAACATTGATAACAACGCCAATCTTCTTCTTACTCCTTCTTTCACGAACCACTTGTTCAGGAACATAATCATCAGTCTTTTCACTAGAATTACCCTTAGGGCTAGTGTCTTTTCCAAAAATGTTTGAATATCTGGAACAACATCTGAACCCACTTCCTTCATGACAGTGGTAACAAAATTTCGAAGATTTATACCAGCAATAGTAGACTTAGTAGGCTTCTTCTTCTCAGAGTCTTTATACTTAGACCCATTTCAACATAAGACCTACTTTTACTGAGAATAGTAGAATCTGAAAAATATGACTTACCAGAAGTCCTGACATTCTTTGAAGCAGATGATTGTGTTTCCTCTTGAGTAGCTGCAAGAACAATGGATATTGGTACTATATCCAACACAAGATCAAATAGGTTGATCATTCGAAATTGTTCATCAACTCTAGCATCTGACGAAGATGACCCATGGTTTGCAGATGATGCATACATGTGTTCAGATGATGAATGTTGAGACATCTTTGACCTTTCTTGGAGCAGATGGATTGTTGGAATACAAGTGAAGAAAAATGACCACAAATTTTTGATAGGGAAGACAGATGATATGTTAGAACAATGGGTTTGGTATAGGTAGAGTGTTTTCGTCCAACAAGTTAAAATTTGGATTAGTGGGTCTAGGTAAACGTGGGAGTCATAAAGTTTGAAAATCTGATTAACCCATGTAAATAGCGGTAAATACTACAAGTCCTCATAAACACATATGCCAAGCTTCCCTCTTATGACTTCTCTTCAATAAGTTCTCTAATGAAATGATGCCTGATATCAATGTGCTTAGTCCTATTATGCTGAATATGATTTTTGGAGATATTAATAGCACTCAAGTTGTCACAAAATAATGTCATGACATCTTGTATAACATTATATTCAGACAATATTGTTTCATCCATACTAGTTGAGAACAACTACTACCTGCACCAATGTACTCAATTTCTATTGTAGATAAGGATACACAATTTTGTTTCTTGCTGAACCATGAAATTAAATTGTTTCCCAAGAAGAAACATCCACCAGAGGTACTCTTCCTATCATCAACACAACCAGCCCAATCAACATCACAATTCCCCACCAACAATGAATTTTAATCATGAGAATACAACATTCCATACTGACATGTGCCATTCACATAATTCATAATTCTTTTGACTTGATTGATGCGACTCACTTTTGGTTCTACTTCATATCTAGCATAAACTCCAACAATAAAAGCTATATTTGCTCTGCTTGCTGTAAGATATAGAAGGCCACTAATCATGCTTCTATATAAACTCGATGAACACTAACCCCTTTCTCATCTTTGAATAACTTCAGGTGTGTAGGAGAAGGAGTTCTTTTATGGCTAGAATTCTCCAATCTAAATTTCTTCACGATATTATTTGCATATTTGCTTTGACAAAGAAAAATGGAGTCTTCCATCTGCTTGACTTGCAGTCCTATAAAGTATGTTAATTCACCTACCAAACTCATTTCAAACTTAGATTGCATCTTCTTGACAAAATGTTGGACCATCTCTTTTGACATACCTCCAAAAACAATGTCATCCATGTAGATCTGAGCTATGATAAGTTTTCCACCTTTCTCTTTGACAAAAAGATTCTTATCAATTCCATCATTTCTATATCCATGGTTAATGAGAAACTCAGTCAATCTCTCATACCAAGCTCTTGGAGCTTGTTTTAAACCATACAAGGCCTTCTTTAATTTAAACACATGATTTGGGAAAGTAGGATCAACAAATCCATTTGGTTGTTCAACATATACTTCTGCATTAAGATAACAATTTAAGAAATCACTCTTAACATCTATTTTAAACAACTTGAACTTTAAAAGATATGCCACTCCAAGTAACAACCTTATAGATTCCAAGCGAGCCACATGAGAAAATGTTTCATCAAAGTCTACCCCCTCAATTTGAGTGTATCCTTGAGAAATAAGTTTGGATTTATTTCTTGTAACAACTCCTTGTTCATATGACTTGTTCTTATACATCCATTTAGTACCAATAAAATTTGTTCCTTCAGGTCTTGGTACAAAATCCAAAACTTCATTTCTCTTGAATTGACCAAGTTCATCCTGCATAGTATGAATCCAGAACTCATCATTCAAGGCCTATTTGACATTCTTTGGTTCAAATTTTAACACAAAACAAGCATTTGACACAACCTCCATTGATATGGTGATTATGCCTTCATCTATTATAAGCTCCTTAGGATGATATTTCTGAATCTTAATTGAAGGACCTTTGTCAACTGTCTCAGATTCTTCAGGTTCAGTATTAGTACTTGAATTTGCAACATCTTCAGAAACATCATCATTTATGGAAATAGATGTTTCCACATCTTTTGTGACATCAGCTTCATTTGTTGAGTCATCAACAACCACATTTATAGATTTCATCATCACCTTAGTTTTGGAGTTGAATACTCTATAAGCGCTACTGTTTGTAGAGTATCCCAGAAAGAACTTGCCAAATTAGGTCAAACAACTTGAATCAAATTTGAATCCTTTGAACTTCACTTACAATCTAAAGTATGATGAAGCACATATGACCTTGAAATGATGTTATATTGAAGCACACTTGATGATGAGGCTCATAGCTTGATGAAACTTGTTGAAGAAGGTATGAAAATAAACACATGAACCTATGAAGTTTCTTGATGAATCAAATCATAAAACCTTGAGATAAAATTGACCACGTGAGGTTGAGAGATGATTAATACATAACATTTTGATTATATAGGCATATATTTGAAGTTCAAGCCTTTTAGGTTCAACGAATGATCAATTTCCTAAGGATTAACTTCCCAAATCCCTAACGTATGAGGTAAGAAAGATGCACTTGCCTCAACACCTACAATGTACAAAGCATAAAAGTGAAGCAAAACATATTTTTGGATTTTGGTTTAGATATTAGTAAACATAAAGCAATAAACAAATAACTCAAACAAAGGGGTGCTTGGTGATCCCTCAAAGTCAAAATTAAAGAAGAGAGAAATTAAAAGTGAGAGGCAACCCAAGATTGTGATCTTAATGTGATGCATGATGCAGAATGATGAGGGATCTTAGGGGTAAAAATTATGGTATAACACATACCATGTTATCTCGTTTTACAATTATTTATTTTATCCCTCTAGTGTTTGAAAATTTGTTTCGTCAAAATAAAAATTAACTAATATTTCCTGTAATATGTCACATGTTAAAGGTTCAAGATATATAATGATAGATGGCGATTCATACCCAACATATATTCTCAACCTCCTTTGAGGTCCCATATTTGTTGTTTGTGGTGGAGATATTGGAACATATACTGCACTGAAGTTGCATGTCTCTAATATATTAAGGGGGAGAACTCCAATACAATTTTGTTTCTTGTCTTCTAAGCTTTCTTGTCATTTATTATTATTTATTGAGTCTCTTTCACAATTAGACATAATTAGTTTTAGGATGCATAATAAATTATTTGTATTTGAGTATGATCATCATGCTTTCAGTCAATTGCTTAAGTTAATGGAACAAGAACCATATTGGAAGTTGGTTAAAGTTGTCTGGGAAGTGGAATATCAAACTCTTTTGACAAACTTGAAAAAATGAGATTTATTGTGTGTGACTCGAGTCACTCACAATCTCTGACTCGAATCAAATCAAACAGAGGAGAATATGAAAATTCTAGTGTCTGTGACTCGAGTCACAATTTACAAATGATACGAATCATGCAACAATGTGACTCAAACCACAAGTTGCACTTGATTTGAATCCAAGATCTCCTATTAGCCACTTCCTCATTTGACTCGAATCACACATCCAACATGACTCAAATCACAAGTTGTTTTACTGTTTCCTATTTGGTTCTAACCAATTTGACTTGAGTCAAGCTTTGTACATGACTTGAATCACGAGCCTTCGAGACTCTAAACAGAAATACAACATGACTCGAATTATAGGAAATTGGTCATTTTTCTTTTATGTTGATCTTGTTCCACTCTACTTGCTCATTTGACTCAAATCATGAAATGTTTTTTACTCAAATCTAAGAACTCATTTTTTTAACCTATTTTTATGCATAATCTCCTGCACATAAATTCTTTTTGTCACCTTATTTTCAGAAGCAATTCAGTATCAACATTGTGATTTTGTGAAATCAACAACCTCTCATTTTGAAAACTAAAAAACTCTTGCAAACATAATTTCTTACATCTTCAACCTCTAGTTTGATTTCAGATCTTGATCATGGATATTTGTAATTATTGAGGGAGACGTGTCTTGAAACTAACCGTTCTTGAAGGTTTGGTAAATATTTACAGGTAGCTTGCAAGATTGTGGTTGTTGTAATTGGCAGTGACAAATTCCAGTGAAAAGAAGGAGGTTTTTCTCTCCATGTTGACCTTGGTAGTGTTGTGTGAAAGCCTACAGACAGGGTAAGATTTTTTCTCAATCTTCGGACAGTTCATCACTCATGAAACTAGTGGGACCAAAGGTGATTAACACACACGAAGTTTTTGAGCAGATTCATGAAATTGGATAATTCAAGAAGAGAGAATCACTAAAGATTTCACATAAATGTTCGACATTAAGTTTTATACAAGTCAAGATCCACGTAGAAGAATTATTTTTCTTAGCATTATTGTGAATTAGTGATTGTATAACTCGTGTGATATTTGTCAAAACACATAAAAAAAAATCTACTTTTAATGAGAAACCATTAAAGAGTGGAAGACCCCTAACAAAAGGTCCAAAAGAAAACCTCTAATGAAATAGTGGCATAGCAGGTAGGCTTTCACCTAGCCACAAACAAGTAATACTACTCTCTCGTGCATCAACCATCATCCCAATCAATCAGACATCTATCTGCACAACGCACCACATCACACGTGAACAGTTTCAACGTTTTCTAATATATAAAGGTAAAGTCTGTTATTTTTTGTATTCAAATTCATCATAACTCTCACATTATATCTTATTCTCTCACTAATTTCTAAATTGATGTGATAATCTTATAAATTACCCATGTCTTCATCGCACCGAAAACTTGCATCACTGATACAAGTCTTCATCTCTCACCGTACTATCGAATATTCTGGTTCAATTGCGAATCAGTTATTATATTATATTGTTTTTAAAATTTCGTATATATTTTAGAGTCAATGTATAACCAAAACATAGATTTACTACTATTTTTGTTCCATCGATCTAAATCTTCATCACTCATCGTATTACCGAACATTCGGGTTCTATATCACAACAAGTTCTATATTTATAAGTTATTATATTATTTTAAAATTTCATATATATTTTAGAGTCAATGTATATCCAAAACCTAGCCTTAATACGATGTTGGTTATCAAATTAAGCAAGGAACTGTCATTTTATTGAATTTATGTCAAGAATAAGGACCACATATGTTAAACTACTGTCTGTATGGTTGAAATATTAATAAAGAAATCAACAAGATCTATGTATATTTCTTCCAATAAAATCAATGTATAAACCTCAAATCATTTCATTCCATATCTCACCATATACTACAACACACTATGTCTAATCAAACGTTGCAACCAACATCAACAAGAACTAATCCCTACCAATTCTTCAACGTCCACCACAATCCCAACGACACACTCACTAGAAATCTTGAAGATCCACACACTTCACCTTCATCAGATCCCACTCTCCCAATCTCTGTTCTAACCAAAGATATCACCATCAATATTTCAAACCAAACATGCCTTCGATTATTCCTACCTAAAAAAGCAGTTTCAAACCAAAACAACAAACTTCTACCACTTATTGTTTTCTTCCATGGAGGTGGCTTCATCCTACTAAGTGCAGCCTCCACATGTTCCACAACTTTTGTGTCGAAATGACTGAAACTGTGGAGGCAGTGGTCTAATATTGAAGACTTGGGTTTTAAGAGTGTGTTTTTCTCAAAATCTGTAAAATCTGAGATTCAAATCCTACTAACTAGAATTTTACTTCTTCAAAAGAAATAAAACTATGCCAACAATATTTTCTAGAATACACTTCTCTGACACTATCAACTAACAATATTTTCTAGGATACACTTCCCTAACACTATTCAGTATGATTTTTCGATTCAATTTCGCCTATAGAGTATGCCTGGTGGAGAGTAACTCTAACTATTGTCCAAAGACAAATGCTGCATCTTTTAAATTTCTAAACTCTTAACATCAACTTCGCGTGACACTATTAAATTGTTAAACTTATCGATTCAATATCGCTTATAGAGTCTCCATGGCGGATGCTAACTAACATTTGTGCCAAGAAAAACACTAGATCTAAACTTTGTGGAAGCCGATACTTTAGAGTTTTTTACACTAATTGAATAGACATCCTAAAATGTTGTAACCATACATATGAAACATAATTCCATCAAAATAATCATAATATGTGAATCAGAATTTCTACATCCATATATCCTAGAAAAAAAAACATAGAATCTTAACCAAAATGTCTACAACCATTATCCCCCAAAAAAAAAAAACCATCAAAACTAAATATAAGATCTACATCTATTAAAATAAACCACAAAGTAATCGATCAGAGCCAAACGTAATGTTTATAAGTATAATCAATTATAATGTTTACGATCAATGCCATGATCTATTTCATCCACGGATTGATCATTGAACCATGCATCATAATCAAAATGAAAACTATAGTGAGGATGAACTTCCCTAGAAGAACACAACTCCAAAGCCAACACACACCATTAAAATTATTAAAAACTCTATTTCCAAGTGTGTGTCCACTAGGAGTTCTCTCATTTTTCACACCAATATGCGTACGAGCCGCAGCAACCTCGAATATAGTAGTGTCAATGGTTTGGTTCTCAAGTTTTTATTGTGAGGTTTCTCAACTCATCATCTGAGTGTTGGATGTAAGTTTGAGTGGTTATAGTCTCACATTACTTATGAATGGGTCGAATGTTGGATTTATAAGAGAAATGACTAATTTACCTAACACTTTAAAGTTTTGGGCTGAGATGTGACATATTCCTCTCTTGTGGTCCTGGAGCATTAGTTTTATTGGTGCTCCTGACTTCCCCGGTTTCACATGTGTTGTAATAATATTCACATAATGTTATTATCTAGTTGTCTATTGACAACGACCATGGTTTTTTCTCCGGTTTTAGAGTTTCCACGTTATGTTCTTTTGTTGTTATTTTATTCTTCTTTT